>WOVY01010246.1:0-160000 GCA_013436015.1 Rhipicephalus annulatus | reverse complement strand
CGGGCTTTAATGAGTGCTGCTGTTGAAGAATTTGCATCAAAACACTGAAGCAAAAAATTTTCGTTACAGTTCCAGTGAAAAAAAGAACAGTGTGTAGTGGGGAATTCACAAGGCATTGACTAGTGGGACCATCCCTGAGTGCGAAGCTCGAGCGTGTGCACGAGCTGTAGACGCTGGGCTGCTCGAGCATTTGTGTCTGTACCGGCTGCCTGTACCGGTTGCAAGGGAGTTTAATAGTGACGCCAGGTAGTAGGCAGGCAGCCGGTACAGACACAAATGCTCGAGGAGCCCAGCGTCTACAGCTCGTGCACACGCTCGAGCTTCGCACTCAGGGATGGTCCCACTAGTCAGTGCCTTGCGAATTCCCCACTACAAGTGTTACAGTTACATGTTCATCTAAATGGGAAGTAACTGGTCACAGCTACAATTTACTCAAATAAATTGTCCCCACCTCTATGAAGGGAATCGTAAGGAAATGCGAATGCATTTTTCCGCCTAGAGTACAGGGCGTAGTAATTTTATTACCGTGATTTATTGACGGGAAGATGATTCGTACTGTATCCATTTATTTACACATTCATGAGCCAGTGAACGGCCGAAAGTGAGGGGCGTGCTTCACTTCATTTGGTTAATATGTAAGGAGTGAGAGGACGGGAGAGTGACGGGTGTGAGGAGGAGTGGTGGCACTGCACCTTCTCTTGCTTACGTTCTCTCTACACACGCGGGAGCTCCACCGAGCTCTGCGCGATGCTAGTGCCCTCACACGCCAGAGCGCGCTCCGCCTCTCCTCTCATCTCCGCTACTGCGCCCGCTCCGGTAGCTAGGGACGAGAATAAGTGCGCACCGCCGCAGCTTATGCTATGGGAGAGGAATTGAGAGCGAAAAGGTGAGATCAGCCGGTGCGCGGACACCGACAGATGCCTGACATGCCCCGATTAAGAAATGCATTCGCATTTAAAAGTAACTAGTTACCGGTAACGTGTTACTGCTCAAAACTGGGATAAGGTGATCATGCCGTGGCATGGTAGCCTTAGTGAACGAACACTGGCGTCGCTGCGGCCACGGCGATGTCATTTCTCGGCAAGAGCTCGCCTTATCCGCCAATACTTGCTGCCTTTTTCTGTAACCACCGTGTACACGCTCTTCAGCGATACGTTGTGGTTACTCCACAGTTTCATGACGAAAACTTCTCCGGATACAAAATGGAAGGTTTCACAACTAGTGAAACTTTTTGAAGCTGCAGTGTAAGAAGTTTCCGTAATTTAGCTTAGGTTGCGCAGACTACTGTCCGAACGGCTGATTTAGTGTGAAAATAATGATAGACGGGAAGACGTTCATTGTTTTTATCGCTACACCACGGTTTGGGTGCTAACAAAATATGCTAAGTCGTACTAACTTGATTACAACTAGGCATAGACTCCGGGATTAGAAGATATCTCTGTCAAGTATCAGAAATAAAATTGGGACGCTTTCCATTCACTAAACACATTGCGCTTTACCGTGCAAGGACCGCCTGCATCTGGGTATAATCTAAACGATTGGACAGAACTTCACGTGCTCCAGCAGGAGACATTACGAGAATATGACTTCCAGAAGCCCTCACTTAACATATTCGTCAAATAAACTAAACAATACCGCCACAAACACAGTGATTTCGGAAGTAATGATATATTATTCATTTACTGGAATTATAATGGGATATATAAGGGTTTCCTCTCAACAGTCGCAAAAGATAAGGTACTCGTATACCGTGATTTGTGTGAAATTCTAGAGTTTTCTACCACTGCCTCACAAACTCTATTGGGAGCTTCACTTGGAAGCACCGCTGATGGTAACGATTGCAACACAAACTTCAAAAAGTCTAAATGAACTTTTTTTCTTTTTCTTCATGATGTCAAAACTCCAGCGCAAAGGGGACACACGAAAGAAGCAGGACGTAGGTTGTCCTATATATGTGCTCTTTTATTTGTGTGTGGTCTTTTCAGCTGGTTTTTTTACATCATGGAGCATAACCAACTCGCCCAGTTATGTACGCTGCTGCAGAACTTTTTTTCTTTCGATGGCGCACTCACTTACTTGGCCCACACAGTGGCGTATCCAGAAGATAGCGCACCGAGCCTGTGCCCTACCTCCAAAGTGTTTCGCCATGCAAAAAGAAAAATGATCATTTCAAGGGGTTGCTCTTCCCGCACCTAACTTCAATTACCCGTATTAAGCTCAATAATTTCGGTCAAGTAAAGCTTCAAAAGTATTGTGAAGAGAAAAACACGTGAGACTAAACGAAGTGTTGAGTGAGAAAGTACACGAGGAAAAAACACAGTAGCGGCGGTAGTATTGAAGGGCGAGCTTATTTCGATAAACAGTGTTGCGAGACTCCATACTGAATGCGAACGTGGGGCTTGACGCACAGACCTGTGAAAGCGCTGTCTCTATTTACGTGGATTCCTCCGGTACAAATCATTCTAGTGGAGGAGAGACCCAGATATCTCCGAAACAAATCGCCCATGCACATTTCAACGAAACAATGTAAATATGCTGTTTTAATTCCTTCTCAAAATCACATGATTATGTGCCAGTGAATTTGTTGTATCCAAACAGAAACGTGTTCTTGATTTTCACACCCATCGCAATGCGGCTGTCGTGGCCACGAATGGAATCCGTCATCGGGGTCAGCAGCGCGACACAGACATTTCACTCCTTTCACATTGCCCAGTGCGTTATTGTGCAGAAGCAAAAGTAAACGTTTTATTGTTTTACCTGAAACATTACCAATTCTGTTTTTTTCATTCATCTGCAGCTTGAGACAAGTAAAAAGCGATCGCAAACCGCGGAACAGCGCACGACGCGAGCGAAGGCGCGCCGCGGCTGGCATCGAAGGCTCAGTGCCGTGACGTCACCCTTCAGGCGGCGCCACTCCAACTTCTCGGGGCTAATATGACTGTGAGAGACGCCCTTCTGGAAAGCTACGGAAATTTCGACCACGTGGGGCTCTTGAACGTGCTCCCAAATCTGAGCACATGGCTCTACATCATTTTTGCTACCATCGAAAATGCAGTCGCCGCAGCCGGGATTCGATCCCGCGACCTGCGGTTAAGCAGCCGTGTAATTTAGCTACTAGACCACTGCGGCGGGGCTGCTCTAACATGAACGGAGGCCTTCGTGGTCATCTGGCGTCTCTCTTTCAGTTCATCATAGAGCCGAGCTTTAGTTACGGTGCAATGGACGCTCATTATTCTACACACGCCAAAGAAATCGAAAGGGCCACGCTGATGAGTCGACAGAGAAAGAAAAACAAGAGTGACAATTTGCCAACGTCTACCGCGTGCGCAAGGGTTTCGCAGAAAGTAGTGCACCGTAAAAGGAAGGATGGGATCGCGAAACATTGTCGGCCGACCATCTTCCCTGGTCGACAAAAGAAGACGAGGGGAACTTGAGGCGCCGCCTCCGCACTTTGCCGTTTTTGTGCCTTTCCCGGGCTGCCGTTCCCTCTTCACCTGGAAAGAGTGCATGCCTTTCATCACCATGGCAACGTAAGCGAAAGAAGAAAACCCTCAGGAACGCCACCCAAAAACTCTTTTGACCCCGCCCCTTCAGCATTGAAGCTACCTTTGCGCCGTCATTGCTTATCGAGCCTTCGTCTGTACGCGTTGCCAGTGTTCCCCAATTTTTTTTTTCAGCGTGCACTGATTCACGTCAATCTTGCGAAACGATTGCGTCCCTCACAACGCTGTATTTTGTAATGCTTGATTTTGAGCACTTCAAAAAGCGAGAGAAAGAGAGGGAGTAAAAAAAAAAAGCGCATTCTCTCCTTTCACCCCCTGAACCTGCGAGTGCAACATAGATTGCTACAGTAGCTTACCGTGGCGTAGCTCGTGCTGCGTTTTTTTTTTCTTTTTGCGTTCCCCTTCTTTAATTATCTTGCAACCAGCTCCCTACGAACGGCTGAGCTTTGCACGAAGAACTTCCTTAGAACATGCGCACTTCGTGGTCTATGACGGAATTGCGCATACAGTACGTTGGAGTACGCTTGGTTGCCGGTGCAAGCCTTTCTATAGTCAAACAGGCAAACCGATGACGTCACATTTACGGCGTTGTTCAGGATTCGTGCGTTTCTTTTGCTCTTTGAAGGGACTTTAAATTGTTTTTCTCAGTTTTGTCAGTGTTTAGGCTATAGGGCATCACCTAATCATTAATTTAGCGGTATGCCGTGTAACATGGTGGCTACGAACGGTTATATCTATACGCATCCTCTCATTCCAGCCTCACCTACTGAACTCATCATACACGCTCCAATCGCTGGTGATTCCAGCGCTCTCATGAGCTCAGTCGATGGAGCAAGGATTAGTAATGGCATATTGGATTGCCCGCACTGTTTAGGTTGGAAGTTTCAGAGCGGCTAAGAGCAGCAGGGTGCCTCGATGGGCTCCTCCGGGACAGGGGAAGGCACTGCTTTTGAGGACGCCAATCCGGTTAAAACGTTTGCGTTCGCTAACATTGCCTTGAATTCAGAGACGGATTGCTTTTACTGAAATGCGTGGTGATTTCGCTCTGTTTATTCCTCCTGACGATATGGCCTGCACATATAATCTTGCTAACAAATATATCAGACGCTAAATATTACCCACAAAAAATTGATGGCGAAATAAAGGCAGTTAAAGCTATCAAAATGCCTTTACATTTATCTGCATTGAAACAAGTTAAGTTTTCCCTTTTCAGTCACCCTCTACCAACTATGTTTAAAAATAACCATAGACAGTTTTGGAATTTCGTACGTGGCAGCAAGAACCGCGCTACGGCCTTGCTGACGGCTGATGGGCATCCTCTGCCCGAAGTAGAATGTACATCTGTACTATATGACACATTCGTAAACGTTTTCTCACACCGTGTGACCATCGATAACCCAATCACCTGGCCGTCACCCCATTACCTCCCCATGGACGCAATTTTCGTTACCTCCGAAGGTATTCGTGTGGTCCTGCACAACTTAAAAACTCATCATCATGTAGAGTTGATGGGGTCAATACTAAATTCTTGAATTTATGCTGCTCTATTATTCTGTAATGTTTTTTTTTTATAAGTGGGATGAAGCTCATCATAGATTAACCTCGACCAATAAACAAAATGAATGCCTTAGCTTTTTTGGTAGTTCTATTCATGCGGTGTGACTAGTGCTTCTATATCTAATTACCTGAGGAATAATTAACAAACCAAACGCCAAAAAATAGGATGAAACCTTAAAGGCAGCGCCTGTTTATTCTTTAGCCTGGCATAACTGTTGTTCAAGCACACGAATAAAGAGAAAGGAAGAGAGGACAAGTGTCTTGCAAATAAACAGGTAATTGGAAAGTGAGGAGTATATTATCAGGCAATCAAAAACAACGCGTGCGTGTGCAGGCGAAAAGTACACCCATGGCAATTTGAGAACACAGGATCAAAGAAGAAAGATTATCTATAAACATAATGTAAAAAATCAAACTCTTTATCGTGCAGCAAAACCAAAGGCTGACTGACGCAATGTTCTCCTCTTTTTCTTATGTGAGAAGTTTCCGTCACTTAAGAACAACAAGACTTTGGAACCAACAGTGTTAATAAAGTTGAACGAGACAGGAAGAAGTTTGGAGAAAGTAAACGTGGGAGAAAATGGGTCATCCAGGGCTCTGATTGATTGATTGATTGATTGATTGATTTGGGGGGTTCAACGTCCCAAAACCACTGTATGATTATGAGAGACGCGGTAGTGGAGGGCTCCGGAAATTTTGACTACCTGGGGTTCTTTAATGTGCACCTAAATCTGAGCACACGAGCCTACAACGTTTCCGCCTCCATCGGAAATGCAGCAGCCGAGTACCTTAGCCACTGGACCACCGCTGCGGGGCCATCCAGGGCACTGAGCCGGCCTAACCTCACTAGGTCAGAGGTTTGAAACTACGTGGGGTGGCGTTTTTTTGTTTTCAAGTGAACTTTCACACCGTTAAATAAGAAGGCCAGGCGAGCTACGAGTCAGATGAAGTTGAGAGCTGATAGGCGGTTAGCTGAGGTGCTGCAGTGCTAAGAGTGTGCAACAGATTCCCATACTTGGAGATAGCACCGCAACCTAGCATGGAATGACAAAATTAGGTTTGATTCAGGTGCCGGACCATTAACAATTATATATTTACTTGAAACGTGTGATAAATAAATTGTCTAAAAAAGAAACGTTCTGGGGTGTGGCCTCACTGGCGACCACCTGTCACTAATGAAATTCCTTACAACAGTAGGATTGGCCACACTGGTGCAGTACTTTGTGACTACCTCCCATGACTACAGCAAATAAACCTTGTCCCTCAGTCGCCCACAGCTACGAAGCAACTGTTCCAGGCGGCAATCAGACCTGCGACGCTGTGGCGGGTGCTAAAAATCTCACGGTCCAGGCAGGCCACCATCAGAATCTGAACCTGGCTACCTTCAACGCTAGAATACGATTTAGTAAGGCTTGTCTAGGTGTGCTATTTGAGTAATTAGAGGTTGTTCTATGGGATGTAATAGAGCTCAGCGAAGTTAGGAGGGCACGCGAGGCTTAGATAGTGCTGAATAATGGACACGTCCTATGCTACCACGAATTATTTGACAGAAAATAACTAGCTGTGGGGCTTCCCATATGCAAAAATATCGCTAGGAACACATAGGAATACTATAGCGTCAGTGAGAGGGTGGCATGTATGATAACTAGGATTAACAAAAGTTACGAGATGAAGGTGGTACAGGCCTACATCGGGCTATGACGATCATTTAGTTGAACGCTTCTATGAAGACGTACAAACAGCCAATAATAAAGTCACAGTATAATAATCTGATGGACGACTTTAAGGTCAAAGTAGATAATTTTCAGGCCAGATACCACGCAGTGAGGGAATATTGCATCAGCTCTATAAATGCCAGAAGAAAGTTATTAGTAGAGTCCACAGCACGTGGTACTTCACGGATCTTGAATGCCTTCTTAAGAGAACGGGCTAACTGTAAGTGGAAGTGACGAAATCCTAATGGTGAAACTAAAATGAAATTGACTTCATTCTTTGTGCACACTGAGACATTGTACAGAATGTAGAAGTAGTTGGCAAAATTAGATGCAGTGACCACAGAATGGTAAAGAGCTCGTATTCACCTAGACCTAGAAAAAGCAAGGACCAAAACTGACACGTAAAAAGCGAAAGAATGAACTACCGGTGAGAGCAAAACTACTGATATTGAGAAATTTGTTTCAGAATAGATTTGACGCACTAAACGAGGTAACCGACGTTAGAGTTGACACAATGAATGGTAATCTTACTAGTATCGTCAAAGAGTGTGAAATAGAAGCCGGAGGTACAGTCACTGGAGAGGACACTGAAAAACCATCTCAGGAACTGAAAAATCTTATCAAGAAACAAGAAACTAAGAAAGGTTCAAATGCAAACGACAAAAGAGAGCTAGTGGAGCCTTCGAAGTTAATCGATAGGCGTAAGGTAGCCGACGACAGAAGGTACAACATGAAGATAATCGAGCAGGCTGTAAAAAGCGGCAGATGCTTAAACGCTGCGAAGACTAACTTGTGTATAAGGAAAAATCGGATGTATGCATTAAGGAACAAGGAAGGCAATGTCATAAGCAATATGGACAGGATACTTGAGGTGGAGGAGGATTTTTAAAGAAAGCTGTACAAAAGCCAAAAGAACTAGGATGATATCATCAGAAACAATGATAGCCCGTACGAATTCGGCATCCTATAAGTAATGACAGGGGAAGTAAGGAAAGCCCTAGAAGGAATAAAAAAAGGCAAAGCCATTGCCAAGGTTAGGGTAACAGTGGGCCTCCTGAAAAATGGCGGAGAAATTTTGTTGGAAAAACCAGCCACCTCATATACGAAGTGTCTCTTGACGAGAGCGATACCAGAATCTTGGAAGAACGCCAAAATCATCTTAATCTGCATGATAGGAGACGTAAAGGACTCGGAAAATTAGTTTGATGAGCTTACTGCCCGTTCTCTACAAACTATTTACAAAAAAGATAGTTAATAGAATTAAGGCGACAATACAAGTTCAATCGAACGAATAACCAAGTAGGATTACGTACGAGCTACCCCACAATAGTTAATGTTGATACTATAAGTCAGGTAATTGAGAAATGCGCGGAATACAGCCAACCCCATTACATAGTCTTCATAGATTACGAGAAAGTGTTTTACTCAGTGGAGGCATCAGCAGCAATGCAGGCGCTACAGAATCAGGGTATTGAAGAACCCTATACATAAACTTACTGGAAGAAATCTACAATGGATGCACAGCCAGTACAGTTTTCCATAAAAAAGTGACCAAATCCTAATAAAGAAGGGTGGAAGGCAGGGAGGCACGATCTCTTCAATGGCATTCACCGCGTGTTTACAGGTGCTTTTCAGAACCCTAGAGTGGGAAAAGTTAGGGAAAAGAGGTAATGCAGACTATCTTAGTAACCTGCGATTCACTAATGACATTGCCTCGATGAGTGATTCAGGGCACGAATTAAACCTCATGATTACAGAATTGGACATGGAAAGCAGAAAAGGAGGTCTGATAATATTTATGATCAAAACTGAAGTAATAAGCAACAGTCTCGGCAGAAAATAGCATTTTCCGATAGGTGGAGAGACGCTCTAAGTTGTAAAGAAAATGTATACGTAAGAAAGGTAGTAACCCCGGAACCCAAACATGAGACTAAAATAAGTAGAAGAAGAAGTATGGGGTGGATCGCATTCGGCTAGCATTCTCAAATTATGAATAGTAATCTGCCACTAACCGTCAAGAAGAAGGTACATAACAGCGGCACCTTGCCAGTACTTACCTACGGAGCAGAAAACTGGAGGCTTACAAAAAGTTTTCCGCTCAAATTGAGGACGACGCAGTGAGCCATGGAAAGGTAAATAATACGTGTAACCTTAAGACAAAAGAAGAGAGCAGAGTGGGTCACGGCACAAACCTGGGTCATTGTTGAAATGAACAAGAAAAATTGGTAAATCCCACGTACAGCGGAAATCGGCGATATGCAAAACACGAATTAGGAAGGTTGATTTATCACTTTAAAATCAACACAACGTTACGCGGTGGACGTAAATTATGCTATACATGATTTTCATGTCTTAAATATCACGTTTCGACGTGTCATATACCTTCGTCCTCTGTTCAAGCCACGTGATACGAAATTTGGTAAATGTGGAGCTAGTGAGATGGCCGATGGCACGTTATGAGCGTAGCATGTAGGCATGTTTTAAATGTTAAGCATTTCTTAGCGACCTTCGGTGTCTTTCAGCGCATCTCTCTATCTATCTATGTAGCCTCCGACGACTTTTAGCTCGCCTAGCCATTTCGTTACTGGTATAGAAATTAAATATATAGGCAAGTCATAACATGGATGTATGACGAGCATAATTTACCAGTGGTAACATGATTATCACAATATGTACATCATAAATGTCATGAATTACATTTCATCGTGTTGCTGTTCTTGCGGTGGTTTCGTTCATATAGCAAGCTGAAAAACTGGTATGGTATTCCATTACTGCAGGGCGAACGCAAGTGACAGCCCCTAACGTGGTAATCATGACATGCATGTCATGTACGTCATGAGTCATGACTACGCGCCACGCTCATGGTGCACTCGAGGTCGTTTCGCTAGCTTCACATATGCCGAATTCGGTATTACGGGACGTGAATGCATGGCGAATGTATATTCCTGCTGAAAACGTGATAGTCTTAAATTAAGTGTCACGTTAGGACAGGACTGCAAGTTACACTCATGATGCATGGGCGGCCTATTTTAATCGCTTATTATAATCGCAAATTTGGTATTACGTGGCGTGAATGAATGACGAAGGTATGTGACAGGTGCAAACATGATAATCATGAGATGCGTCTCATGTAACAACATGACTATGTGTCTCGCCCATGATGTGCTCGTAGCCGTTTCACTAGCTTCGCATATACTACGTGAACTTGATACTACGTGAGCGAACGTATGACGAAGGTAAATGATACGTCCAAACATTATAACCATCACAAGGAAGTATTGTACGGTATATTTTACGTCAGCCTCGTAACGTTGTGCTGATTTTAGAGTGAACTAGTGATCTACCTTCCTCATTCGTGTTTCCCATATCATTAATTCCTACTATATATGGGATCTGCCAATTTTTAGATGACATGCATGCCATTATTACCATGTTTGCACGAGCCATATATACCTTCGTTATTCATTCACGTGGCGTAATACCAAATTTGTTATGTGTGAAGCTAGCGAAACGGCCGCGAACTCAGTATGAGCGTGCCGTGGAGTCATGTTCTTACATGACACGCAGGTCATAATTACCATGTTTGCACCAGTGACATACCTTAGTCATCCACTGACGTCACGTAATACTAAATTTGGTATATTTCAAGCTAGCGAAACGGCCACGACCACCTCATGAGCGCGGCATGTACTCATGTTCTTACATTACATGCACGTCTAGATTACCATGTTCGCACCAGTCATATCCCTTAGTCATCCATTCAGATCACGTAATACTAAACGTGGTATATGTGAACCTAGCGAAATGGCCGTGAGCGCATCATGAGCCTGGCATCTAGTGATGTTTCTTACATGACACGCATGCCATGGTGATCTTTTCTGCACCACTCATATACCTTAGTCAATCATTCACGTACGGTAATACTCAAATTGGTATACGTGAAGCTAGCGAAACGGCCACGAAAACATCATGAGCGTGGCATGTAGTCATGTTCTTACATGACGCACAAGTCATACTTATCATGTTTGCACCAGTGACATACCATTAGTCATCCGTTGACGTCACGTAATACTAAATTTGGTATATATCTAGCTAGCGAGACAGCCGCGACTGCCTCATGAGTGGTGCTTGTACTTATGTTTCTACATGACACGCATGTCGTGATTACCCAG
The DNA here is from genome assembly GCA_013436015.1 of Rhipicephalus annulatus. NCBI lineage: Eukaryota > Metazoa > Arthropoda > Arachnida > Ixodida > Ixodidae > Rhipicephalus > Rhipicephalus annulatus. The sequence continues at coordinate 149,053 of WOVY01010246.1, read as the reverse complement.
TTTGCACCAGTAATATAACTCAGCAATCCATTCACGTTCCGTAATACTAAACTTGGCATATGTGAAGCTAGCGAAACGGCCACGAGCGAATCATGAGCGTGCCGTGTAGTCATGTTCTTACATGACACGCATGTCATGATTATCATGTTTACATCAGCCATATACCTTAGTCATTCATTCATGTCACGTAATACTAAATTTGGCATATATGAAGCTAGCGAAGCGGCCGCGATCGCCTCATGAGCGGGGCATGTACTCATGTTCTTATGGCACGCATGTCATGTTTACCATGTTTGCACCAGTCATACACCTTTGTCATCTATTCACGTCCCCTAATACCAAGTCAGGTATACGTGAAGCTAGCGGAACAGTCGCGAGCGCATCATGAGCGTGGCATGTAGTCATGTTTTTACGTGACAGGCGTCATGATTTTAATATTTGCTCCAGTCATATAGCTGAGTCATTCATTCACGTCACGTAATTCTAAATTTGATATGGGTGAAGCGAGCGGCCTGTGAGCGCTCTCGGTCGAGAAAAATAAATTTAGTGTCACCATATTGTTGTGTGCCGTTTTTGGAATAAATCGATTGACCAGACAGAGGACATATATTGCAAGATAAGTACCGCCATTGGTCGAGAGCTCTTCGTTCAGAAACCCATAAAAGCGCGCGCTCGTGCTTTCTTGGCTCCCTCTCCCTCGCAGTCGCGTTCGCGTTATTTTCAGCTTGATTGGTTCTTCTTGTCTAAAGCCCCTACGTTTTCGCCGCATTTTTTTCCCTCATTATTCTGCGATTTTCTAAAACGCAGTTTGGTGTTGTTGTTTTTTTTCGCTCTTCGTTTCCGACAGCTGCCACAGATGGCGCCAGCGGTCGTAGGTACACTCAACAAAACCTTGCTTCGATCGCTACCCATCACGGCGTAAGAATAAGTTGGGTGAGGACACTCCGCCCGGCGCCGCGTCCGGATTGTGTTCGCCGCCTACGCTGTTATTGTTTCATGCAACAGATGGCGCTCAAGAAGGGTGGGCCGAGGCCCTCACTGGTGAGCGACTTGATCCGCGTATCGAAGGTTACTGCTGCCGAGCCTCGATGGTTTATTATGCTGGATATACAAACGTACGTGGGTTTCAATAAAATAATACACTGCGACTCTGCTGCAACACAATGGCTTTCCCAACTTCACGTGAAATTTAATGGCGAACAGTATTTTTGTGATATGAATGCACCGACAGCAGCAAACGTTGGCCTGCGGAAAGCGGTTCCATTTTGACGCGACAGCACTAAAGAGCTCGTTTTATTGAAATTTTTGTGTCGGCGGTGGCAGCCTGCGAGCGGAGGATGGCAGCCCGCAAGCGCTAGCTATTACCAAAGCTATAATCTGCACGCGCACGTGTGTGTGTGTGTGTGTGTGTGTGTGTGTGTGTGTGTGTGTGTGTGTGTGTGTGTGTGTGTGTGTGTGTGCGTGCGTGCGTGCGTGCGTGCGTGTCTGTGTGTGTGTGCGTGTGTGTGTGCGTGTGTGTTTGTGCGCGTGCGTGTGCGTGTATGTGTGTGTGTGTGTGTGTGTGCGTGTGTGTGTGCGTGTGTGTGTGCTTGTGTGTGCGTGCTTGTGTGTGTGTGTGCGTGTGTGTGTGTGTGTGTGTGTGTGTGTGTGTGTGTGCGTGTATGTGTGTTTGTGTGTGTGTGTTTGCACGCGAGGATATCACGTTCGCGTTTGGTCTGCAGCAAAATGAACAAAAAAGTTCGTTGGAAATCTTTCAACTAATCTATCAGTAAAGTTACACGCATTCTATTAAGAATCTAAATTGACACGTTCCTCAAGGCTTACTTGTATTGCTCAGAGCTTCACACAGATTTCGGCCTCTGGCAGTGTAATGTAAGCAGCATTTTATGGTGGGAAAATTTCATTGGGTCCTGGAAGTCGACATTTGGTAAGCACGTACTACACCCCTGTCGGGACTCTCGGGCCAGTGTCATCAGCCACACTTTGCGCTCTTTCATTACGCTAATTGGCCTCAACTTTATGAAGTGCTTGTGAGACAGTGGAAGCGAGCGCAATACCTAAAGGAGTATATCTTGTTTAGCTCGACCCTTACGCCACCGCCGCGGGACTCCTACAATGATATTTCTCGTTTGATAAGGCTTCTGAGGATATTTTTGGCCTTAGTTTTAATAATTAAAAGGCGTTGTGTCAAAACTACCGTGGTTGGAAGTGCACCTGCAATGTTGCAAGACGGTACATTGAAGGGCTAGACACATCTAAAAAACAAGAAAATTCGGTTTGACCACATCAAGCATGGCAAACTAATTACAATCCAGACGGATGCATTGTATAATCAGCATTCATAACAATAATTTACTTTTTCGGTGGGATGAAGAACTTAGTCGGTAACACATAGGCCCGCACTGTCAGTGTCATGTTCAGAAAAATCCTCCTCTTCACGTGCAGGAGGCCCGACGCTGCTGAAGTCAAAGCGCTACATTCTGCATGCATGCCAGCTCATTCATCATCAACATGCATTCGGAAAACTGTCTGTACGCGTATTAAATTCGGTGATCTGTCAGCAGTAGTGTTAGACACTTCAGGGAGTTGCGTAGACAGAAATTCTTTTCAGGGGGGGGGGGGGTGCAGCACCTTGATTTCGAGAGAGGCACCCCCTAAAATGGCCATTTTCGCTCTTTGTGCCATGGCAAAAAAAATTGATGAGAGGGGGGGCATAGGTCACCGAACCCACTCATGAGTCGACTCATTCAGGCTCATTTGAGTCTGAGTCTCAGTGAGTCCGGGCCAGAAATATTTTGGTGAGTCTGAGTTCGAGTGAGTCCGCCTGAAGAAAATTTTGGTGAGGGTCAGTCTGAGTGTGAGTTGAAGAGAGTTCAAGTTTTGTCTATCTCTGGGTGGGCAAGGGGGGGGAGGGCATTTGCCGCCCCCTGGCTACGCCCCTGACTTCAGGTGCAGTTGCAGTTGAACGTTTTGGCCCCCGTCGTTTCCAAGAAGGCGGGGGCTGTCCTGGTTTTTCGCTGCACGGTCAGGGATTTCGGACAGCACGGTAAGATGGCAGGCTCAGCATACGAAGTCAGCGTGGGTTTCTTTGAAGCGTGTAACAGGGCGTTTCTTTTGTATTTTGCCCGATATGTGGCAGAGATAGCTTCTTTTGGGAAATGCTTCGTGCCCATATGGTCAGTAGGCTGCAAGGCTCCGTCAGCTTTCGGAATTGCCTGTCGCCACTTATCTAAGCGCTCTGGTTCACGCGGAGCCTTCAAGAGCGACACACGCTCCGTACGAACACAACACTCCGACTTCCATTTTGGGACAAAACACCACTTGCCGATTTCGAGCCACAGCCAGTGCCAAAACCGCTGCCGCCTACTCGGAGCCATATTCAGCGCCGAGGGATACGTCCACTGAATCACAGAGCGCGAATCAGCTGAACATAGACAGTGGCAGGGCTCACAGGCATAAGGCAACGCATTTCTAAATAACAAAATCCCATGCGCTCAAAGCTTTGAGGAATATGTTTTTTGGCACGCGAATCGGAACATGAGCACCACGTGAATACCTGGCACGCCATACAGTAGCGCCCTCTGAACTCGTGCGACGCGCACGCGAGTGTGATTGAGCGTGTGCTTGGTGCGCTGATCGCGTTTTTCAAGGACGTGGCTCTCCTTGAGTGGCTCTGACTGCGTGGACGTGTTTTAGGGGCTAAGCTCCTTGTTTAGAAAAAGTTTATTTGCAGCATGTACAGAACACAAAGGCTTCATACCATTCCAGTAACAGGGCACATACACTTCTGCACATCTATATTTCACGACTAACATCACTACGTTATGGCGTGGCTTGTGCGTCCCTCGTAGAACGTAACCACCAGTGGCACATACTCGAAATAGGTATAACATGTTTCACCTCCAAGGTGGTGCCGGTGAGAGATTTCTTCTGTGCGTTGTTTAACAATAAAAAGTAGTGCTCAATGTACATGCCAATGGCTGCTAATGGGGAATGACAAACAGGAGCATTCGGCTTTTAGTCAACGCGCACGCTGTGATCCCCATTAGCAGCCTTTGGCATGTACATTGAGCACTATCGGACAAGAAAGGGTTGCTACATTATCCTCGCTGGGTGTAACCGTCACCCCCGGAAGCTTTTCAGGCCTGCGCGTCACGTGACGTGACGTCGACGACGTCACATCGCGCCGGCCGGCCGGCCGCCCTTCGCTGGGTGGCTGCGCCAGCCGCGAGCGCTTGCCGCGAGAGCCCTTCACGCCTACCGACTCGGGCGAGGTGCCATGACACCATGTCCGCACGATTTATCAAGGTATCGATTGATTGTATGGTTTAACGCGCCGACGCAACGCAGGCGATGAAGCGCGCCGTAGGGGAGGGCTCAGGATCAAGTTTGACTACCTGGGAATCTTTACTTTATTGTGTGCCGAAATCTCGTACACACGGGCGTTTTCGCTGTTCGCCTCCATCAGAAATGCGGCCGCCGCAGCCGGGTATCGAAACCGCGCCCTAGTGCTCAGCAGCGCTACGCCTTAGCCACTGAGCCACCGCGGTTGGGGAACTTATCAAGGTATCAAGAAATAATGAATATCATGAATGGAATAATGCATATTTATTTATCACAGCCAGACGCCGTCTGTACAAATATCACAGTGCGCATTGTTCTCGGTCCAGGCAGACGACAGGCAACACAAGATGTTGCCCTTAATGCTGAAAATATGTTAAAAGTACAAAACACAATATCTTGCCATATAAAACTCAAAACAAAACAGATTGTAACAGCAAAAACATCCCCGAGCTTTGGAACAGAAAAAGCACACTTTCATTTAAATTGTAGGTTAGAGGAAAACATACCATTCGTTTATCATAGTAGCAGTAGCAACACAAGGTATCAGGTTCAAACACTTGCCAAAAAATACAATACATAAGAACACTGGTGACTAAATTGTGGTCCACAGCATGATAAATGACAGAAAGAAAAGTAATTGTACTGCCACAGGTAGGTGCATGTCCTAGGGAAAAAATCAAACAAAAATCTAAGAAAAAACAAATCACAGTTCACAACATGTCTGTACACAGAGTGCACAAGGAAAGTGTACACAGCTTAGGTACCAAAACGGACTGTACAACTGCTACAGTAGGCACCGAGGCAGTTCGAATTAAAAAAAAGAAAAAAGTACACCACTTTTAAAAGCTAACAACTTGTAAAGAGATACAAAACTGGAAACAAGGCTCATTTTACATAAGGCAGAAGTATACCAAGGAAATCAAGTCATGACATGCAATCAAATACACTCTGTGCAGTTTCACAAGAATAAATGTGAAGAGCTTTGCAGAAAGGAGTAGTAGCTGCTCCTTCATAAAGTTCACCGTCTCTTTCTTGCCTTCATCAATGCTGGCTTCCAATTCGTCCAGAAGGGAATGTATTGCTTGAGCCAGGTGGCGATAAGTGCAGCGCTCCTCAGACAGCATCGACAGGTTGTTCAAAATTTCCAACAAGGAACTTACTTTTTGAACTGAGTCTGGTACAACAGCGCTACCAAGGTTCTTGATTGGTGAACCTTGATAGCAGGCAAAGACTTCAAGGTTTGCAAACACCGTCAATGACGCATTCAAACAAGATTCACGATAGTCGATAATGTTCAAAAACATGCAGCACTCTTCTTTATGAATCACAGTCCACTTCACTGACACAGTCCACACACACTGACACCACACACACTGACACAGTCCACACACACTGAATCACAGTCCACAGACACTGACACCCCTTGCAGGCGAGCCCTTGGTTCTTCGAGGGACGAAAACCGGTCTCGTTCTTGCTCCGCTTCATATGACGCCAGCGACTCTTCTACAGCACGGGCGCGTTGGGAGGCTTCTTGTCGGCTCCTCTTGGCGACAGGGGTTTCTCCGGTTTCTCTCGTGCTCTGGTCTCGTACTGATAGGTAGGACGGACAGCCGGGAAATACCGTTGGGACAGATCCAGGACGCAACCGTGGTACTGGGAGTGCAACTTCAATAACTCTCCCTGTCCTTGGATCCGTGTACGATGTCGTCTTCTCGATGCATGAAGCGTCGCAATGATCCGCGCACACCTGCACAAACGTTTCAAGAACGTCTGAGACGCCACTTCTCAAAAGAAAAAAAATGCGCTCCCGTTTGCATGACCGCGTTTACAGTCCGTGTAGCTAAAACAAAGTCTACCTACGTTTCGCAAGCATCTAAATAAAAGCGCTGCGCTAAGCGGTACAAGCAACATGAAAGGAAACGCGGGAGCGTGATGTCACCGCACTCCACGAAGCGCTTCCACCGAGAGCTTGCAAGAATGGACGACACCACGGCACTGTTAGTGAACAAAGCGCAGCTGACCATCCTTGCTGCGAACGCTGCTGGCGTCAGTGCTTCGCGAGGCCCGGCGGCCACACGCTCAAGTATTTCCCATCATAGGTGATTTCTACCCGAACAAGCAACGACAAGCTAAGAACAGGAGCATCTCAAATTCTTACCTTAGTGCACGAAGTCGGCACGAAGTCCTTCCTAGGAATGGCGCGTAGCCATTGTTTGAGAGCGTCGGCGTCTTTAGGGAAGGAAAACACTTGTATCTTCTTTCCTGTTTTGTAGTTGCCGGTGCATCCGGGTACACAACACTTATTCGGCATTGTCGCATCACTCCAGCATCACGCACGGAAAGGAAATTGCCGCAAAACAACAACGGAAAGCAACAAACGCGAAACACCGTCAACACCACGCCGCCGAACCGTCACCACTGCCGCCGCGCTGCGCTCGCTGCCGCTGCGGCTTCCCCGAGAGTCGGCCGGCCGGAAATGACGTCAGATTGCTGGGCGCAGGCCTGAAAAGATTTTCCGGGGGTGACGGTGTAACCTCCTTAAGAGGTTTCGCGAGCGTTGAGCCGCAGGGCCAAGAATACAATGAACTAGTATATACCATGAATGAATTCGAGGTGGTTAAAGGGGGGAAGCAGATACGAAGCGCAAGCCGTAAGAAATTAAAAGCTGAATCCTTCTGTCTCTCATTTCACATTAGCAGCCACTGGCATGTACATTGAGCACTATATGACAGGAAAAGGTTGCTTCGTTATACTCGCTGGGCGTAACCTTCTTGGTTTTAGAAAGGTTTAGCGAGCATTGGGCCGCAGTGCCATGAATACAGTGAACTAGTATATACCATGAACTCAAGGTGGTTGAAGGTGGGAAGTGGACCCGAAGCGCAAGCCGTAAGAAACTGTGCATATGCCGCCTCTCGTTTAGTCTTTGGAATGTCCAATGAATGGCGGTGCTTCTATATGGGGAATATATGATAAAAAGATGCGAGATGGTGGGACTTTGAGTGTTGAATAGATGGACGAACGGACACACACACAGATGCATGGATGGACGCATGAACGGACGCAGGGGCGGAAGCATGAACGAACGCATGGACGGTCACACAGACGGACGTATGAACGGACGAATGCTTCGCCCCACTCTCCATCATTCACTCCGTTGATATGCTACCATTTTTTTTCCGTTTCTGTTTCCGCCCCCTTTTTTTTATTGCGAAGCATTTTTTGAAGAACTTCGGCGACTTTGAGCGTATCTATCTATCTATCTATCTATCTATCTATCTATCTATCTATCTATCTATCTATCTATCTATCTATCTATCTATCTATCTATCTATCTATCTATCTATCTATCTATCTATCTATCTATCTATCTATCTATCTCTCAGCCGCCTAGGACATTTAGGTCTCCTGACCGTTTCGATAATGGTATCGATACCAAACTTGGTATGGTATAAAATGACTGTATGAAGCACATATTTGACTAGTCATAACACGAAAATCTTGATATGTATGTCATGAATGTCATGATTTACGTTTCATGCTCCTGCAGCTGTCGCGGTGCTTTCGTTCACATGGCATCTTGCAAAACTCGTATGGTATGACATGATTGCATGGCGAACACAAGTGACAGACCCTAACATGAAAATTATGACATGCGTGTCATGTAACAACTTGACTACATGCCACGCTGATGATGCTCTCGCGGCCGTTTCGCTAGCGTCACATATACCAAATTCGGTATTACGGTACGTGAATGGGTGACGAAGGTGTGTGACTGGTGCAAACATGATAATCATGATATCCGTGTCATGTAAGAGCATGAATACAAGCCTCGCTCATGATGCACTGGCGGCCGTTTCACTAGCTTCACTTATACCAAACTCGGCATTACGTGATGCGAACGGATGACAGAGGTAAATGACACATCCAAACATGATAATGACAGCATGCATGTCATGTAACAACATGACTACATGCCACACTCACGATGCGATCACGGCCTATTCGTTAGCTTCATATATGCCAAATTTGGTCTCGCGTGATGTCAATGGATAAAGAAGGTACGTGACTGTTGCAAACAAGACACTTATGGGATGCGTGTCATGTGAGAACATGACTACATGCCACACTCAAGGCGCCAATACATTTCGACGTGACGTGGTGCGCGTGCTCGCCGGCGTTCATTTCGTTGCGTTTCGCCGGCGTTGCCACGCCAGGAGCCAGTCCTGCCATATACTCGCAGGCGCGCGCCGCGGTGCGTTACTTTGACGCATGCGCGTTTCAGCGCATCCGGCGTCCCTCCGTCACAAAAAGAGGGAGACGCAGTATTGTCTGAGTAACGCATCGGCACTAAATGCTGCATGTAGCATTGCGCGCCGGTTGCCATCGGGCCGTGCCGAAGGACACTAGTCGCGCCGGCCACGCCTGGCGTCATACTATTGAGTGCTCGCGTTTTGCTAACATATCGTCGCTGTGCCCAGCGTGCGCGCACGTAAGCGGTACATTGGAGTATATTGGCTCTTCATGATTTGTTCGCGGTCGTTTTGCTAGCTCCACATATACCAAATTTGGTGTTGCCTCCCGTAAATGGATGTCGAAATATATGACTAGTGCAGACTTGATAATCCTGATATGCGTGTCATGTAAGAACATGGCAATAATACGCGCTTATTGCGTGCTCGTGGCCGTTTTGCTTGTTCCACATATACTAAATTTGGTATCACGTGACGTGAATGAATGTTGAAGGTACACCACACATTCAAACATGATAATCATGATATAGAAGTCATGTACAGCATCATTTACCTCCACCTCGTTTTGTTGTGCTCATTTGAAAGTCACATATTAACCTTTCTCATTCGTGCTTCGGGTATCATAGATTCTCACTATACGTCGGATCTGCCAATTTTATCTATCCTGGTCGTTTCGGTAATGGTATCATACCAAACTTGGTATGGCATAACCCGACTGTATGGAGACAATATTTGACTAGTCGTAACATGAAAATTATGACAAGTATGCCGTGAATGCCATGATTTATATTTCATGGTCATGCTGCTCTTGCGGTGGTCTCGTTCGCATGACATTTTGCAAAACTGGTATGGTATGACATGATTGCATGGCGAGACAAGCGACAGACACTAACATAAAAATCATGACATGCGTGTCATGTAACAACATGACTGAATGCCATGCTCATGATGTGCTCTCGGCCATTTCGCTAGCATCACACATACCAAATATGGTATTACGGTACGTGAATGGATGACGAAGGTTTCTGACCCGTGCGAACATGATAATCATGACATGCGTGATATGTAGAAACATGACAACACACCACGCTCATAGCGTGCTCAGGCCATTTCACATATACTAAATTTGGCATTGCGTGACGTGAATAGATTACAAAGACAAAAGACACATTCAAACATGATAATCATGACACGGAAGTCTTGTACGGCATAATTTACCTCCATCTCGTAACGTTGTGGTGATTTGAAAGTGACATATCAACCTTCCTCATTCGTGCTTCGCATATCATCGATTCCCACTGTACGTGGGATCTGCCAACTTTTTTTTTAAAGGCGAAGCATTTCTTAGTAAACTTCGGCGACTTTGAGCGTCTATCTATCTATCTATCTATCTATCTATCTATCTATCTATCTATCTATCTATCTATCTATCTAGCCGACTACGACTTTTAGCTTTCCTAGCTGTTTCGATAATGGTATCAATACCAAACTTGGTATGACATAACATCACTGTATGAAGAACATATTTGACTAGTCATAACATGAAAATGATGAAATGTATGGCATGAATGCCATGATATACATTTCATCGTCCTGCAGCTCTTGCAGTGGTTTTCTTCACATGGCATGTTGCGAAACTGACATGAGTGAATGGCGAACACAAGCGACAGACTCAAACATGAAAATAATGGCATGCGTGTCATGTAACAACTTGACTACATGCCACGCTCATCATGCGCTGGTAGCCGTTTCGCTAGCGTCCCATATACCGAACTTGGTATTGCGGTACGTGAATGAATGACAAAAGTAGGTCACTCGTTCAGACATTATAATCATGGGATGCGTGTCATGTACCAACATGACTACAAGCCACGCTAATCATGCGCTGGCGGCGGTTTCGCTAGCTTCACTTACAACAAATTTGGTATTACGGGACGTGAATAAATGACGAAGGTATGATACTGTTGCAAACATGATAAACATGAGATGCGTGTCATGTAACAACATGACTACATGCCACACTTATGCTGCGCTCGCGGCCATTTCACTAGCTTCACATATGCCAAATTTGGTATTACACACGTCAATGGATGTCGAACCTATGTGACTGGTGCGAACATGATAATCATGAGATGCGTCACATGTGAGAACATGACTACATGCCACGTTAATTGCACCAATACATTTCGACATGACGTGGTGTGCGTGCTGGCCGGTGTTCGTTTTGTCGCGTCACGCCGGCGTTGCCACGTAAGGTGCCGGTGCTGCCATATACTCCCGGGCACGCGCCGAGCTGCGTTGCTTTGACGCATGCACGTTTCAGCGCGTCCGGTGTCCCTCTTTCACGAAATGAAGTAGACGCAGTGTTGTTTGGGTAACGCATCGGCATAGAGTAATGTTACTCTAAGGCGTCGGCACAAAATAGAGCATGTCGCTTGTCGCGCCAGTTGCCGTCGGGCCACGCTGATGGACGCTGGTCACGCGTGGCGTCAGACTGCAGAATCCTCACATTTTGCTAACGTAGCGTCGCTGTGCCCAGCGTGCGCGCGCGTCAGCGCTACAGTGCAGTACATTGGGCCCTTCATGATGCGCTCGCGGCCGTTTTGCTAGCTCCACATATACCAAATTTGGTGTTGCCTTCCGTCAATGGATGTCGAAATATATGACTAGTGCAGACTTGATAATCCTGATATGCGTGTCATGTAAGAACATGGCAATAATACTCGCCTATAGCGTGCTCTCAGCCGTTTCGCTAGCTCCACATATAATAAACTTGGTATCACGTGACGTGAATAGATGACGAAGGTAAACGACACATTCAAACATGATAATCATGACACGGAAGTCATGTACGGCATCAGTTACCTCCACCTCGTAACGTAGTGCTGATTTTAAACTGACATATCAATATTTCTCATTCAAGCTTCGCATATCATTGATTCCGTCTGTACGTGGGATCTGCCAATATTTTTTTTCTCAATCAAACCGAAGTCCAGCGAACTCTCTTCGGTTAGTTCAACGGATCTTTATTTCTTGTAAGCCGCGGCTAGGAGCCCTGGTGAGCGCTCCGCGCTCACGCAACATCAAACGCGCCCTTCTTACATGACACCTCACCTACTTTGCGTTACATCTCGCCCAACTTGGCGGATCTGTTTCACCAGGTGTTCCCAGCGACCTTCCTGAACGGTTGTGTGCTGGGATTGATCAGACGTGGGCTGGTGGAGACGTATCGAATGTGACATTTTTTTGTTTTCTCTTTTTCTTCTTCTTTCGCTTTTTGCTTACTTCTATTCGCACTATACCTTCTCACACCGTGCCACACATGCATGCTGGCCGCGTACCAACGCTCGCTTGTTCACGCTATGATCTTTCGTACATTTTCTATGTTCCATTTATTATTGCAAAAAGCCATCATCACCAATACTCGTAGCAAAGAGAACTTCCGACCACTGCTAACTCACACACATGGCGAACGCAAGCTGAGAATTCCAGCATCACTTCGAATAACGCAAACACTGTTCTGATCGATCGATTGATAATCGAAAGCTTATAATGCGCAGCTTCATAGTGCCAAGGGGAAGTGACGTGGACGAATAGATCACACTGCGAGTCGAATATAAACTGTTTTTTTTTAAGTGAACCTGTGGCCAGTAAACGGAAGGTCGAATTACAGTTGCGGTCCTGCACTGCAGGGTTGGAAGTCCCAAAACCACTATTTGATTATGAGAGACGCCGTAGTGGAGGGCTGCGGAAGTTTGACCACCTGGTGTTCTTTAACGCGCACCCATACCTGAGTACACGGGCGTACAACATTTCCGCCTCCAGAGTCTTGCACTGATAGCGGCGAATGGAGGGTCGGCCGTCGAACAACTGACATGCGGCGAAGCGTGTCGGCATTTGTACCCTTGCCTTCGAATATTCCAGCGTTCGAATATGCCATCGAATATTCCAGCGCTGGAATATTCCGTCGAATATTCCAGCGCAGAATAATCTTGCGCGCAAAGATGAAACATCTGATGTAATCCGAATAACAAGCGTTCTTGATTTAGACCTCAATAAGTAAAAGATGGTGAAGAGAGAAACTTTCTCCCAGATATGAATTTCCGTGAGTTCACAATGTCGACTCTACAAAAAACAATTCCTATATTAAATAAAGGCTCTTTTACCGTCCTGCATCAAAATATAAGAAGTATTAGGATCAAACACGAAGCTTTTGATGTATTCATGAGTACTCTTCACGCGAACATCGATGCAATATTGTTTACAGGGACATGGCTGTGTAATAGGGATATTTCTCCCGTGTTCACAAATTATAATGTAACGCATCTGGGTCGCACAGGAGGGGGTGGAGGGTTGGCTATATACCCCCAGCAGCACTATTCCTTTTGAACGCTTGATGATCTGTCAGTGAGTTGCGGCGACATAAAGTGCCTAGCAATTGAAACAAATCATTTTGATTGCTGTGGTATAAGACCCCCAACTGGATATAAGCGACATTGTCTCAGTCACTTAAAACAATTTTTTCATTGTTTTAATGAAATCAAACGCCATTTTAATATGGGTAACGTAAATATCAATATGATAATTGAAGACGTGTATGCACTTGATTTAAAAAAACCTTCTATCATCATGTGGAGCCCAAAATGCCATTTTAGATTCTGCCCGTATTACTACCACTTGCTCCACGTCACTGAACGTGCGTATAACAAGCCTAAATAGTAGCGATTACACTGCAGGCACAATATGCGCAGACCTAAGTGATCACTTACCTATTTATATTTCTACAGAAAGCCTGTTGCGTAAAAATAAACGCCCAAATGTCTCTGGGTTAGGTGTATCAATGACGATTCTCTGCTTAAGTTTGCTTATTTGATTGAACAGACAGACTGGTCACCTGTGTATGTACAGTGCAATCCAGATAGCACATATGAAACTTTATAGCTATCTTCCAAGAGCGTTACATTACTGCTTTTTCAATACAACCAATCAGGACACGAAAGGCTAAGAATACAAAACCATGGATCAATTGTGACCTCTCAAAGTGCATCAAACACAAAATTACAGTTTTTCACAGATTTCTTGCTACTAGAGATGTTGAAATACTGCGCCAATTCAAGAAATTCTGTAACAAGCTAAATATTGACACTAGAAAGGCTAAACTTGATTCAGAACCAGCAAAAATATGGAAGCAAGTAAATTCTATGACTGAAAGAACAATAACATCAAGTACACTAAGCAAGTAAAAGCTGGTGATATGATTCTAGAGGGCACAGAATTGGCGAATGCATTCAACCAATACTTTGTAAATGTGGCTGTGAGTTATGAAGAGGCAACGCAATATAACAACGAGGCAAACGTTTCCCTGAATTCTCTCGTACTACACGAAGTATTACCAGATGAAATCACCGGTATATAAAAGAACTAAAAACGAACGTTGCAAGTGGTTATGATGACGTAAAGGCAGCGCCAGTTACGGTCGTTGCACCTGTACTTAGCCCTGTATTAGCATATATTATAAATTTTTCTTTTTTGACTGGAAGCTTCCCGAAAAAACTTAAGGTGGCCAAGGTTACACCTATTCATAAAGGTGGCAACACTTGTGACTTAACTAACTATCGTACGATATCTGTGTTGCCTGTATTCTCAAAAATTTATGAGAAATGTATAAATACGCGCCTCATGAAATATCTTGAAAAATATAATATCTTATCCCCGCATCAATATGAATTTCGCAAAAATAGGACTACGGAAGAGGCACTAATGAGCGTAAAAAGTCGAATGATCGAAAACATTGAAGGTAAAATGTACACGCTAGGAGTCTTTCTTGATTTGCGCAAAGCATTCGATTCGGTTGATCATGAAGTTTTACTGCTGAAGTTAAACCGCTATGAAATTCGCGGAGTAGTCTCCGACGTATTTAAAAGCTATTTATCATTGAGATATCAATTTGTTAGCATAGACAGTGAAAGGTCTGAATATTTAAACATAAAAAAAGAAGCTCCTCGGGGCTCCATTTTCGGCCCCGTGCTTTTTCTTTTATATATAAATGATATTACAGAGGTTCAGTACGCACCCGAAATTAAAATGTTCGCTGACGACACAAGTATATTTTTTTACAGGCTCCACCATTCAGGAAGTAGAAGCTTCAACAAATCTATATCTCTCGAAACTCTCAAGCTGGCTAACAAAAAACAAATGAAATTTAAACACACAGAAAACCAAATTTATTATATCCAGACCTATAAACAAGCGAATAAACGATAATACAGTCATTTCATTCAGTGATCAGCAACTAGAACAAGTCAGGTACAGAAAAATGCCGTCATAAACAACCTCGTAGTCAAGTGAGCCGAGACGTCGAACTACTTTGTACGGTCCGAAGTACCGTCGCAGAAGTTTTTCACTGAACCCACGTCTGCCTATCGGCGTCGATACCCATACACTGTCCCCGGTCTGGTACTCAACGAAGCTTCGTCGAAGATTGTAACGGCGGCTGTCGGTCGCCTGCTGATTCTTGATGCGCAGGCGCGTAAGTTGACGAGCTTCTTCCGCACGCTGAAGGTAAGTGGTGACGTCGAGCTTGTCTTCGTCAGCTGCGTTTGGAAGCGTAGCGTCGAGGGTCGTTGCTGGGCTCCTTCAATAGACCAACTTGTACGGCGTCATGTGCGTTGTTTCTTGGACGGCTGTATTGTACGCGAAGGTCACGTACGGAAGCATTTTATCCCAAATCTTTTGCTTGACGTCGACGCACATAGCCAGCATCTAAGCGGTGGTCTTATTAGGACGTTCGGTGGGGCCGTTGGTCTGTGGTTAGTAGGCTGTGACGTGGTGGTGACTTGTGTGGCTGTACCTTGGGATCCTCTGAGTTAAATACGCCGTAAAGGCAGTACCTCTATCAGTAATGAAGACCTGTGCTGCTCCGTGACGCAGAACAATGTTCTCGACGAAGAAACTTGCTACCTCGGAGGCACTGCCCTTGGGAAGGGCCTTTGTTTCGGAATAGCATGTGAGGTAGTCAGTGGCTACCAATAGAAGTAGTCAGTAGTAGTAGCCAGTAGTATAGGCGTGGTGGTCGCTCACAACTTTGAAAGGCCTCCTGTACAGGTAGAGGCTAAACTTTGACGCTGCCGATATGATGGCAAGGCACTCCTTATTTGTTGTGGAATAGTTGGCCTCGGCCTTGGATAGCCACCGGCTAGCACGACGGATGACCTCTTCTACGCCGCCAATCCTTTGCACAAGGACGGCGCCGAGTCCTACGCTGCTTGCATCGGTGTGTACTTCTGTTTCGGCGTATTCGTCGAAATGCGCTAGTATCGGTGGTGTTCGAAGGCGTCCTTTAGGTGCCTGTCTAGTGCCGTTCCCACCTGAATTTGACGTCACCCTTCGTGAGGTGAGCCTGCGGCTCGGCGATCTGTTAAAAACGTTTGACGAAAGGCGTGTATTAGGCGCACAATCTGAGGAATCGACATACAGCCTTCTTGTCAGTGGGCTGTGGTAAATCAGCGATGCGTATGTTTTCCGAGGGTCGGGATGGGCTCCAGACTTGCTCATCAAGTGTTCCAGGAACAACAGCTCCTCGTACGCGAAGGGGTACTTTTCTGGCTTCAGGGTTAGCCCAGAGGTGTTGATAACTTGAAGTATCACTTCAAGGCGCTGGAGATTCTCGTCGAAGCTGGAGAAAAATACGACGACATCGTCCAAGTACACGAGGCAAGTCTGCAGTTTTAATCCAGCCAGCATGGTGTCCCTAACGCGCTGTAACGTCGCAGGCGCCGAGCAAAGACGAAATGACATGACCATAAACTCAAAGAGGCCGTCTGGTGTGATAAAGGCCGTCTTCTCTCGATCTCTCTCGTCAACGTCAATTTGCCAATAGCCCATTCTGAGGTTCACCGAAGAAAAGTACTTCGCGTTGTGGAGACGGTCCAACGCGTCGTCTATAAGTGCGAGAAAGTACACGTCCTTGTTTGTGGTTTTGTTCAGGCGGCGATAATCTACGCAAAAACGTAAAGTCCCATTTTTCTTCTTCACTAATACCGTGGGTGGCGCCCACGGACTCTTGGATGGCTGAATGATGTCCTCGCCAAGATTTTGTCGACTTGTTTATTCACGGCTTCGTGCTCACGCGTCAAGACTCGGTACAGGCTTTGTCGAACTCATCGGGCACTTTCTTCTGTTTATGATGCGATGTTTCGCTACTGGGGATTGTCGAATTCGCGATGATGAGAAGCAGTCCTTGAATTGCAAGAGCAGGGACTCCATCAGGTCTTGCTTGCACTTCGACATCGAAATCAGGTTCGGCACCTTGTTTCGTGGAAGCACCGTCGGCAGCATCGATAAGGGTGAATGAATTGCTGGCCTCCACGAATTCCTCGATGTGGGCGACCGCCGTACCACTGTTAAGGTGCCTATATTCATGACTGAAGTTTGCCAGCAGCACCTTTGCTTTGCCGTCACGCAGCTCAGCTATGCCTCTTGCGACGCAAATCTGACGGGTCAGAAGAAGGTGCTTATCACCCTCCATGACGCCTTCAAAGTTTTCGGCTTTTTCGATCCCGTTGGAAACGACGATGCTGGAGAAAGGCGGCACGGTGGCCTGCTCTTCCAGCACATTGAATGCGTGATTACTTGGAGATGTAGGGGTCGACAGCGCGTTCTCTGGGGTTAGTGTGATTGACTCAGACCTCAGGTCGATGTTAGCACCGTGTTGGCTTAGAAAGTCCATTCCAAGTATCACATCGCTAGAGCAATTTTGTAAGATTACAAAGCTCGCAGGAAAAGTCTGGTTACTGATGGTGATCCTTGCTGTGCAAACTCCAGTTTGCGTTATTAAGTTACCTCCAGTGGTCCGGATTTCGGGGCGTTGCCATGCAGTCCTCATTTTTTTTAACTTACTTGCGGAAGACCCATTGACGACAGAATAGTCGGCTTCAGTGTCGACGAGAGTAGTGACGAGGGGGCCGTCAAATAATACGTAGAGGTCGCTGGTTCGTCGTCATGCGCTGCGGTTGGGTCGGCGCGTCGGTTCATGGCTACGTCTGTTTGTTCCGCTGCGTTCACGTTGCGTCGAAACGTCTTCTGTAGGCTGGGAAAGTTCGATGTCAATACCCTTTTTGTGTTGCGGTGGGTGCTTTCCATTTCGTGGCTGCGGCGTCATCGGTGGCGGCGGAGGATCTTCGGTAGTTCGTCGTACAGCAACCGTACCTCCATCGGCTGCATCCCTCAGTTTTCTGAGTAAGGGCTCGGAGATCGACCCCGAAAAGAGTCTATGTACTGCCCGCGGCGTGGTAAGGCGTAGTGGCCTGGCGATGACGAACGATTAGGTCTTCGGGGTTTCGAGTGCGCTCCCGCGAGGTAGTTAGCGATGTCATGTGGTCTTTTACCCCGTTGTGGGCACAGTGCGTTGACGTCGAATCTCCGTAGACCCACCTGTCGGTACTGGCAACGCCGTTAGGTGGGCCGGGCCTCGCCGCAGTGATAGCAGAGCGGGTGGTTGTCAGGTGCCCACGAAATGCCAGTTGTCCACGGCGCGCTGCGCTAACCCGCTGGTGAATGGTAGTGTGGCATACTTTTCTTCTTCTTTTGGCACGACACACTTGGGACATAAGCTAGTAGTGGGTAGTCTGCTGAGGAGAAAAAAAAAAGTAGTGGGGAATCGTGGAGATGCAATAATAAACCGCGCTGTGTTTTCGGAACCGCGACCTTATTACGATCGCTCCCATACCACGAAATGTACACCCCGAATACAACAGAGGCAGGCGCCTTGCGCGGGCGACCGCCATTCTCAAGCGCATAGACATGGAAGCGGACAACGTCTCGTTCGTGGACGCCGCTGCCTATCGCAACAACCAAGCCTTCGCTGCGGTCGCGGTATCATCCGCGCAGCAGACTCTTACCTCAGCCACAATCCTCGCCCGAAACCCCGAAGTAGCGGAGCAAGTAGCTATAGCTATAGCTATGCTCGACAGCAAACGGGAATTCATCTACAGCGACTCCAGGCCGGCCATCAAAGCCTTCGAACGCGGAGTCATCTCCGACCAGGCGTTACGTATCCTGCGCAATGCGGACCCGAGTGCCCTGAAGCACCACACTGTCATCTGGTTCCCCGCCCATCTCGGCCAGGTGCCGGGTGCCCTACCCAACCTCAACGAGATCGCCCATGATGCAGCGCGCGCACTTACCGACCGCACTGCCACAGGGCAACCTCATCTTGCTGGGTTGGATACCAATCGGGATGCACCAATTACGTACAATGAAATTACAAAGCACTTTTACTTGGAACGCCGCATTTTTCCACCCCCACATCCGAAACTTAACCGACCGCAGGCATTAACCCTACGCCTATTACAGACACACACGTACCCAAACCTTGCCACGCTTCACGTTTATTATCCCGATGCATACCCCAGCGACACATGCCCATCATGTGGACACACAGCGACACTCGAACATATGCTCTGGGAGTGTAGAACAACTCCTCCCGACTCTACCTCAAGCAAGTGGGAGAGGTCCCTCAGGAGCTCACTTCTCGCCGACCAGCGATGGGCCGTCCAGCAGGCCCACGAAGCGGCCGCCAGGTACTCCCTGTCGGTCCCTACGTGGGAGACGCCCGCTACGCGCTAAGCGCGTCCTGCAGGACCGAAATAAAGTTTTTCCATTCCATTCCATTTTCGGAACCGCGTTTCAGAGTGCTACATTTATTGGTGACCCGGACTACTAACGCGACCTTCCATGAAGCAGCGTGAGCACCTCGACAGCCTCAGCCCTGGTACCGCTGCCACTGCACCCGGCCATGCACCCTCTTTGGGTGTTGTTGGAGGTACTGCTACCATGACGCTACCACAACTGTGGCTTGCCAATTCCTCCTCATGGTTCATTCAAGTCGAGAACAAGTTCCGCATTCATCGCATCACGTCAGAAGTTCGCAAGCATGTGCTCCTTGTTAAAGCGTTGCCGCCACAGGCAATGGCCGAAATACGCGACATCCTCGTGGGTCCGCCTGGTGACACTCCATGTACACAGTCAAACAGGCTCTTCTTCCCCGACTCGTTCCGCCTAAGCATCGGCGCATTCAGCAACTTCTGTGCAACGAAGAGCTGGGGGACCGCCGTCCCACACAGTTTCTACGTCACCTGCAGCACCTGCTTTGGGACCAGCTGGACGGCTCGGAAACATCCACACTACGTGAGTTGTTTGTATACAGCGTCTTCCACCTACCATGCGAATGGCTCTTGTCCCAGCTCAGGATAAGCCGCTGTCGGAGCTGGCAGAAATGGCCGATGACATGATGGACGTTGCTCCGGCAGTCATAAATGCTGCTTACACCTCTCCGATTTCCGAAGCAGATTCCCTTCGAGAAACGTTAAAAGTCCTCGCAGCTGAAGTCGCCAACTTGTGTCTGCAATTGCTGAGCATTTGCAACTTAAATGACCAGCCTCGTCCACATCGACCATCTCTCACGTCGGCTGCTCCGCAACGGCCCCTCCACCAGCCCGAGCACTGCTTTTCACCGCAGAACACATGCTATTATCACCGGCGTTTTCGTGCTCCGGCTCGAAGATGTGTGCCACCTTGCTCAAGGCGCATGGGAAATGCTCCGGCCAACCGTTAACAACAGCGGCGGGCGATCAAGGCCAAGGATCAAGCCGCCTCTTCCACATCACCGACAGAACCACAAGTCTGCGCTTGCTGGTGGACACTGGAGCAGAAGTCAGCATAATTCCAGCGTCCAAAACTGACCGGCTTCTTCGCGAGAAGTCAACTCCTTTACAAGCGATAAATTCTTCGCTCATCGCAACTTACGGACCGAAGTCTCTGAATCTTGATCTTGGTCTTAAGAGGAAACTGGAGTGGTTATTTTTGTATAGGAGACGTACGCTACGCAATCTTGGGTGCCGATTTCTTGAGGCATTTTCATCTGCTCGTGGATATGAACCGCTGTCGCCTGGTGGATACCTATACCGGCTTATCGGTCAATGGTTTTCTGTCACGCGCTACGGCCCTAAATCCCACTTTTGTAAAACCGCCCACGTCACCATATACAGCTCTGCTGTATATCGCCGCTTGTGCATGAAAATACTTTTAATTCAATCAACTACGCACGTAGCTATCAAGCATTAGAGTCGACATTAAACAAAGGCGCACGTCAACCGGCAAAAAAAGCGAGTAATGGCGTTTGCACTCGCCAGTGAATCATCTGTCTCAGGTTCTCAGTAATTTTGTATATCTTCTTTTCAATTTTATCCCCCGCCACGGTGGTCTAGTGGCTAAGGTACTCGGCTGCTGACCCGCAGGTCGCAGGTTCGAATCCCGGCTGCGGCGGCTGCATTTCCGATGGAGGCGGAAGTGTTGTAGGCCCGTGTGCTCAGATTTGGGTGCACGTTAAAGAACCCCAGGTGGTCTAAATTTCCAGAGCCCTCCACTACGGCGTCTCTCATAATCATATGGTGGTTTTGGGACGTTAAAGACCATAAATCAATCAATGGAATTAGTGGCATGTAATGCATGGATGCCAGTAGTTCCCATATCATGAAAACGCAAGGTTTATTTAGAAACGAAAATTGCGTATGGGCCCAAACTACGACCCGTCATGTGTAACGGTGTGTTTTTTTTTTTTCAAACAGTTCTTCATCTTTTTTGCACCACAGTAAGCATGGCACAACGTGGCGTAGTGGTAAAGTATCCGCCTCGCCATACGTAGGTGGAGAGATTGAACCGGTCTGTAAAAGTTTTTGAACTTTTTTACAATATGTGCTGACTCTTGCCTTTCTCTAGTTGCAATATGTTTGTGCCGTTAATTACCTTTTGGCGACGCTTTATAGGTTGCCGCTGTTCCTTGCTTCGAAGGTGCTCGTGTTGTCACTTCAGGAACTAAACGTTCATAATTACATAAGCATGGTTTCGTTATAAATGAAAATTAACCCAGTACTTGACGCATTGAACTTACATCTTGGGTGTCCACGCTCCGAGGCGTATGATTTCGAGACAGTTATATTGCTGAACATTACACCTACTGCGGAGTACCTCAGGAAGGTGTTTTAAGCCCCACATTGTTCAATGTTGCCCTCAATGGACTGGTGAAGGTTCTGCCAAAGTCGGTGTGCCTATCCATAAACGCCGATGATATTTGCCTCTGGAGTGCTGCAGTTACTCGCCCTGAGTTGCGTGCACGAATACAGCGGGCAGCAACCCTCACAACAGCCTACCTTCAGAAACAAGGCCCAACTCTATCAACTGTGAAGTGCGCGTTGATGGCATTTACACGCAAACCAATGACGCCATTCCCTGTTTACATCAATGAACAGAGTGTCAAATATGCACAGACGCATCGCTTCCTGGGCATAATAATCGACAGAAGTCTTGCGTGGAGCCCGCATTGTGCGTACTTGAAGAAGAGACTGCTATCTATTGTGCATATAATGAAATTCATGTGCGGGAAAGCATGGGGAACTTCTGTGACCTCCATGGTACAGCTATACAGGACCCTATTTCTGG
Organism: Rhipicephalus annulatus; assembly: GCA_013436015.1. Classification (NCBI taxonomy): domain Eukaryota; kingdom Metazoa; phylum Arthropoda; class Arachnida; order Ixodida; family Ixodidae; genus Rhipicephalus; species Rhipicephalus annulatus. The sequence goes on along the minus strand of WOVY01010246.1, from coordinate 126,962 downwards.
GGCTATTGCGCTACAGCTTGCCGGTACTGACTAACACTTGCAAATCCAATACTCATTCATTGGAGAGTTTGCAGGGTCAGGCACTGCGTATCTGCCTAGGACCGCCCCGATGCGCTTCTACTTATGCCACAATCATGCTTGTCAAAGACCATCCGGTCAGGACATATAGAGTTGTGGATTGCCTCAGAGCGCACATTCGACATGCTAGCCGTGTCCCCGACCACCACTTGGCCCTTCTACCCTCCAAAAGACCACGTGCTACGTTTTCAGACGTCCTAGCCAAGCACCTAAACAGCATTCCATCAGGATATACGCCAGCTGCGAGAATGGCATGTCTTTTGTGGTGCCTCGACCAGCCGCAAGTACGTCTAGAAATTCCGGGAATCAAAAAGAAAGGCAATCGTTCCAGAGTAGCATTGAAGCAACCAACACTGCAATTATTACATGAGTTGTACTTAGACCGAACGCAGATATACACTGATGGGTCCGTCTCGTCCAGCTGCTCGTCAGGTGCCGCTGTGATTCCGGCTGCAGCAATGACAATCAAGTTTAAGTTGTCGCATATGACTACATCTACGGCATCAGAGCTTGCTGCTATAAGGTCTGCTTTACAATATCTCGTTCAAGAACGTCCAGGAAAATGGGTCATATTCTGTGATTCGAAGGCTGCGCTTCAGAGTTTGCAGTCTGCCATGCGTAGGAGGAGTCATGACCAATTGGTACAAGAAATAAGACATTGCCATCATGAAGCTCTAGCACGAGGGCATGATATTATATATCAATGGCTGCCTGGACATATAGGTATTACCTGTAATCAATTAGCCGATGATGCAGCACGCTCAGCCCATGAAGGAACCCGTGTAGTCCCGATTCCTCTATCAAGGAATGATGCAGCAAGACAACTTTACCTGCTGGCTCGAGATCTTACACGCACGTTCTGGTCGTCTACCAGCTTCCAAAGGTGTCAATTTTATGAACTGGATCCTTCGCTCAAGCTGAAGCTACCATCACAACTTTCCCGCTCCGATGCGACACTGTTATGCCGCCTTTGGTTGGGTGTTGCATTTACAAAGGTGTACTCCTTTCGCATTGGTTTGGCAGACACTCCTACATGCGACTACTGCGGAGCTGAAGAGACCATCGAACACGTCCTGTGCAGCTGCGCTTGCTACGACACACAGCGATGCCAGCTCCCGATGATTTTGAATCAACTTGACCCCGGACCATTTTGTGTGCAGAAGATACTAGGACCTTGGGCATCTGCCTCAGTTGCGCAGAAAGCAACTAAAGCACTGCTAATTTACCTAAAGTCGACAAACCTGAGCGGCCGCCTGTAGACTATGTGGGCTCCCCGAGTGTGCTCGTGATTGTGTGTACCTTCTCATCTCTCTGCAACCTCTTTTCTCCCTTTATCCCTTCCCCAGTGCAGGGTAGCAAACCGAATGTGCGTCTGGTTAACCCTTCTGCCTTTCCTTGCATCTTTATCTCTCTATATATATATATATATTGCTTTGCAGCTTCGGTGGTAACATGTAAGTGCTAGATTCTACTCCATCAGCAAGGACGGAATGCCAGATCACACTCACGCCTCATAGGCACGAGAGTTGCATAGGTTGCGAACTCCATTTGAGTAGCTGAGAGTTCGCAGTCTCTTTTACCCTACATTCAACGAAAGAGTACGTTCCGCGGACAACTCTGCCCCACGGAGTTAAAAATCTCTGGGGAGAGTAACAAAGTTCCTCTGCTCTTGCAGTACCCCCTCAAATTCTTTGAGTGCAGTACATATCTTACGACTTCGGGTTAAAAAGCTCTGGGAAGAAAAACACAGCCCCTCTGCTCTTGCAGTGCCCCTCAAATTCTGTGAGTGAAGTACATATCTTACGACTTCACGACGTGTCACATAACGCTCTTTGTAGCTATTTTGCTAACACTGCCAGCTGTATGCTTGCTGATGAGACTCCTCCACGTCGTAATGTGAATTATTGTGGAACATTCGTCTCTCTAGAATTCGTTATTTGCAGGCGTCGGCTAATATATCGGGTCAAAAATTAAGTTATGTAAGATTAGGTAGGATAATATGGACCGTGAGATAGGGTATTTGCAAATAGTGATTGGCAATACTGGTACATGCTGTGTAATCCTTTATTATGACACCTTACACACAGTATTCACTGACTGCTCCAAGCTGCTATAACATAGCTTCACACATCGTTTAGGTTATTTTATTCTCTTCTAGAATACCTTACACACTATTGACTAAGTATCGTCTTCATCATTGGGCCTTTGTGGGCAAATTCTTCTTGCATGCCACGGGAAGACTGCAGACGTAGAGCAGAAGGAACACACTCATAGCGTGTGTCTGATATGAACGTCTTGTTCAAAGCTGTCTTACTATGTGTCGTGTTACTTTATTGCGCCCCGTCATTCTCACATTAAAAGAAATTTTCCTTCAGTTTTGCTCTATAATTTCTTCTGAATACATTCATCATTATTTAGTTTACTCATGTACTTCTTGCTTACACTAGAGTTGCGCTCTTCCAAAGCCTGTGATATCAACACTTGAAGGAGTAATAAACTAATCAATTTTTTCAAGGTCAGACAGTTTTGAAGCCCTATTTGTTGAATACATGAGTAACGTAACAGCCCCAATTATTTTTGTGTAGTAGGTCTAGTTGAAGCGTTTGTTTGTAGCTGGTTTAGCTTACAGCCAGGGATTGTTAACGTGATAGCGTTAAAAAAACTCGTTGCGAAAAAATTCTAGTGTCATCGTTGGCATCGGCGTCATTGATTATGAGCAAAAAATCATCATCATATGAGTGCTCTACAAATTGAGAATGGTGCAAATAAAATAAATAAATGATAGACAACCCTGGAACACAGTGGATACTGAAACAAGGTTGTTTGGGTTCGAGTGGGGTTCGAACCTGGGTCATTTGCGTAGAAAGCAGATGTGCTACCCCAGGGTGACACCCCCTTTTTTTCCTTTATTACCTGTTCCCAGTCATATGGTGGTTTTGGGACGTTAAACCCCACAAGTCAATTACCTGTTCCCAGAACTATGTACATGCACAATAACGTAGAGGTCATGAAAACAAGTAGTTTCAGTTGTACTCATAAACACTAACTTTAAAATTTCTTGAGAGCTCGCAGGGGTTCCAACCTCTACAAGCACTCAGGAACAGACTCGACTGTTTTCTGAAGTTCCATAAATTTTGACATACAATCTCGGAAGTACATTTTTGTGGGTCGTGCATCTGCATCACAGTGAAATGCGGTGATACAGGCATGCCGTAAACAGTGGGGGCCTGAAAACTATATTGAATCAAATGGTGAACCATCCTCATTATTTATCGGGAAAAATCTGATACCGTAGGGGTCTAGCAGGAATTTCTTTTTGACTATCCTTTGGAACACATCCCAAAAATACACTCTCTTTAACAATGTAAACAAGACGAGGTCTATAGTTTCTGGCTTATTAAAAATGAGACAATCTGACACCCAACGTAGAAAGACACCCTGATTTTTTAGAAATATCTTGACGTGCAAAGTGCTAAAGTCAAGCCTAAAAAAGAAGGTCTTTGTGGCTGGAGCCACTTGCATTTCTTAGCCATTTTAGCACGTCCTGTCCTTGACCTCAACTGTGTATGGCCCTGTACATTGAAACAGGTACAATTGCATCGCACACATCCCTGTACAGCTTTTTGTGTGTCACTAAAAACAGGCACTCATTAGAAAATTTCACAGACAAAAAGTCGATACCTAATATCAGCTTCTAGAGACATCCACGGACAGCACCATTCTGTACCAACTACATATCCAGGTAAAGCTCTCATCAGCCTCAGTTGGCACGCCGTACTCAGGAAAGGATCACTCACGTTACAAAAAAGAACCTGTTTATGATCTGCCTTATCAATTAGCACCGTTGTCCCAAACCATCTTTCATTACTCGCCTAAATAAATTAGTCCGACTGCATTGCTGCCAACTTGAAGTTCATAAGAACACCGCGAAGACACGATGAAATTTCTATATAGTATCCCGTGAACAATGCAACACCGGCATCACGTGCCACAGTTTCGAGACAACGAACAAACTGCAAGCCGTAGCTCTCGAGAACATTGATGAATGTATCCTGCGACCTACTCGCCTGCATCTGAATTTGTCTTGCCTGTTCTTGCCAGTTGTTATCATTGTTTTTGTAGTATTCTAGTGGTACCCATATATATTCGACAGGTGTCGTCACCCACTACATACTGACAAGAAATTTCGGCCAGGAAGAGCACTTTCCAAAAACTCAAGCATTTTTCTCAGTTCATACGGCCACGCTACTCTTTGTGTAAACAATGAAAAGAAAGGCCTCTGCATAGAAATGCAGTAGCTTTCATGCTTAGCAAACACACGCGTCCTGTATACATGCTTCACAATGCAATATGAAATACAGCAATAATAATGCCTGGTACAAGCGTCCATTGCCAACGAGCGTCAGAAGATGTGATTTTATTTATGGCTCCGTGGTTGAAAGCGGGTACCCCACTACGAAAGGTACACACGTTAGTGCGCCTATTTCTCAAATGCCACGTATAGTGGGTGGATAGCAAGTTCGAAAAGGTTTCACGCACAAAGTGTTTGAAATACGCACTAACAACATGATGTCGGTATCACGTTCAAATCCTAAGGGCGATGCTTTAGGGTGCCCTAATTTTTACTCGTATCTTTAAACAAGTTTAGAACGGAACATGCCTACTGAAACAAGGTTTCGATCTGTTACCGGAAAGCTTTCTGTATGCCCTGTGCATACATTTGTCCTCGATACAACTTTTAACCGCGAAGAAGTGACGCGCGCAAATACCTTCTGTTGTATTTGAATTGTTGCGATGTTTTATGGTGGTTTTTTTACCTCGTTTACCGCTTTTCCTCGTCCTCTCCATCATCACTCAATCATCGAGGTGGCGCAGAGTAGGGAAAATAAGAAAAAAAATACCTAAGATGAACGGCATCGTAAAAGAAGAGCCATAACGGAAATGGCGGGCTCTTGAGACGACGACTTATTTATAAAACAATCGCCTCTCGATTCTACTGCCCCCTTTTTTGTGTTTACCTGTCATGCACTTTTATTTTTTCGGCTGGATTCGTTGGCAAAATTGTTTTTACTTGCTTTTCTTTGCTAGGCGCCGTTGATGCGGCTTTTGATTTTTGCTGGCAGCGCTCTGCTGGGCGAAGAAAAGCAGCAGCAGCGGAGAGGAGGACTGATTGTCCTTTCTCTCCTGTGCTTTGCTTTCGGAGCGCGGCGCTCAGTCGCTCAAGGCGCTGCACCACAGAGCGCGAGTATCCGCCATGGTTAGCGTTGGCTCGACGCCCCTTGGATACACGTGCGTGGCGCTCATGCTGGATTTCGCCCTCTGTTCTTACGTTAAGTACGTTTGATGATCGCCGAGGAGGACTGGTAAGAAAACGAGCTGTTCATCTTGGCATTCTTTCATTGCTGTTGTACCTCGCGAAAGTGTGTTCCTAACCAAACCCGTCACGATGTCCTCGACTTGAGTCTGGTCGACCAGGTGGAACGTAAGGTAATATAATGTGCCAGATTAACGAACAGTTTTTTTCTTCCTCATATATACAGGGTTAAATGGCGTATCCTTGTGGGAGGTAGTGGTGAGCTGCAGCACCAGGGTGGCAAATCATTCTCTGGTGAAGGAGTGCTTTACCGGTGGTGGTCACCGTTATAAAAACTGGCCACCCTGTTTGCGATGTATGGGGATAGAACCAGAACCTTGGCAGATTGCGAACATAATCATAATTCAGAAAAAAGGGGACGACAAGTTCTTGAATCACAGGCCGATTAGCTTGCTCTCTGTCTTACAAGCTACTTGCAAAATAATTGCTGACACAATTAAGACAAGATTATAACTGAATCACCCAAAATATCAAGCAGGATATTGTGCAGCCTACCTTACAATCAACCACATTCATACTACCAATCAGGTGATACAGACATACTCAGAATACATCGGATGACTTCACATAGCCTTCGTAGATTACGAGAAGGCGTTTGATATAGCAAATATATCAGTAGGTATGCGGAAGCTGTGGTATCAGGACGTGGAGGAAGTATATATAAGCGTCCTGTAAGAAATCTACAGCAGATCAACCGTCACCATAGTAGTCCTTAAAAAAACCAATAAAGAAGCATACCAATACAAAACAGGATACCAATAAGAAGGGTATGAGACAAAGGAATAGTATCTTCCCAATTCTATTTACCGCGTACTTGCACGAGGTTTTCAGAAGCCTAGAAAGCGAAGAGTTGTGGATACTAGTTAATGAAAAGTATCTAGGTAATCTGCGCTTCGCCGATGACATTGAATTGCTGAGCAACTGAGGGGACGAACTGCAATTCATCATTACTTAGTTAGACAAGGAGAGCAAAAAGGTAGGGGGTTGGTATTAGAATTGATCTGCAGGAAACGAAAGCGATGTACAAAAACCTCGGAAGGGAACAATCCTTCGCGATAGGTAGCAGTGTACTTGAAGTTGTGAAGAGTACGTCTACATTGGACAGGTTGTAACCGCGGAACCAAATCACGAGATCAAATTAATTAGGAGATTAAGAATGGTGCAGAGCACATTTGGCAAGCATTCACAAATCATGAATGGTAGGTCGCCACAATTCCTCAAGGGGAGAGTTTATAACAGAGAAAGGTACATAACCATCTGAAGAGGAAGTGATGTAAGCTCAAGAGGAAGCTATACGACCCCAAAAGGAAGGTATATAACTTTCCTACCGGTACTTACCTACTGAGCGGAAACCTGGAGGATTGTTAGGAAGGCCCAATTTTATTTGAGGATGACGCAGCGAGCAGTGAAAGAGAAAATGATAGGTGTGAAGAGAGCCATGTGTATCAGGAAAGAAACGGGTGTTAGGAACACCACAGTTGAAATGAAAAATAAAAAATGGTCATGGGCAAGGCACGTTGTGCGAAAACTAGGTGACCACAGGCCGTTAAGGATCACAGACTTGATTATAACAGAAGGCAAGCGGGTTTAGGGGAGGCAGCGAGATATGGGCGCACATGAGATTAGCTAGTTCGCGGGCAAAAAGTGACAGCAGCAAGCACAGGACCATGTGGACTGACAAAACATGGGAGAGGCCTTTGTTCTCCAGTTTCAATTCGTTGCGTTCCAAAAAAGTTAAAAAATAAACAAATATACAGTCGAGGGTCCCAAAGCGAAAAACTGTAGTGGGACCCTCGGTTAATTATACCAATATAGAGGGTAATAACTATACAGCTACTAAACGTGATATGTAGCAAAACCAAAACACATTTGATAAAACTTCTACAATTACTTCAGTCGAACATGAAAAAGCGCAGCAAGAGAAAACTAAACGTGCAAGTCAAATAAAAAATCGATTTGATAAGAGGTATGACTTTAGCACACTTAGATCAGATAGTGATGTTCCAGGTCATGTTTAAAAATATCAAAGGCAACACGTGATTTGGTAGCTGTAGGCAAATCATACCTAAGTGAAATTGCAGTGAACGCAGAGGTTTTTTGCAATAATTACAACGAACTGTGAGCAACAGAAAATGGCAGCATATCCACGGAGTGAATGATGGAGAGTGGGGCGAAGCATTCGTCCGTCCATTCCTTCTGGCTTCCGTCCGTTCATGCGTCCCTGTTTGGCCGTCCATGCATTCATCCGCCCGTCTGTACGTGCGTCTGCTCGTGCGTCCGCCCCTGCGTTCGTCCATGCATCCGCCCCTGCGTCCGTTCATGCATTCATCCATGCATCTGTCTGTGTGTCCGTTCGTGCATCTATTCAACAATCCAAGTACCACCATCTCGCATTTTTTCATCATATATTCCCCATATAGAAGCACCGCCATCCAGTGGACGTTCCAAGGACTAAACGAGAGGTGGCACACGCACACTTTCTTACGGCTTGCGCTTCGGGTCTACTTCCCAACTTTAACCACCTCGAGTTCATGGTATATACTAGTTAACTGTATTCATGGCACTGCGGCCCAACGCTCACTAAACCTTTCTAAAACCAAGGAGGTTACGCCCAGCGCGTAAAACGTAGCAACCTTTTCCTGTCAGATAGTGCTCTATGTACATGCCAATGACTGCTAATGGGAAATGAGAGACAGGAGAATTCGGCTTTTACTTTTTTACGGCTTGCGCTTCGTATCTACTTCGCACCTCAACCACCTCGAGTTCATGGTATATACTTGTTCATTGTATTATTGGCACTGCGGCTCAACGCTCGCTAAAACTTTATAAAACTAAGGAGTTTATCCTCAGCGAGTACAACGTTGCAACCCTTTCTTGTCAGATATTGCCCAATGTGCATGTGAATGGCTGCTATTGGGGATCGCAGCGTGCGCGTTAACTAAATGCCGAATGCTCCTGTCTCATTCCCCCTTAGCAGCGATTGGCATGTACATTGAGCATTATTTTTTATTGTTCAACAACGCGCAGATGAAATCTCTCACCGGCGCCACCTTGGAGGACAAAATGTTATACTTGCTACACACTACAACGGCTACGAAGGACGAATGGGTGCCGTTATAAGGGGCTTCGCTCCTAAAATGTTTGTTAGCTGCAAATCTCGTAATGTTCTCTCCTGAAACGTTTCTGGCTCTAGACCAGCGACGGCCTCATCCTGTACGCGATCTACATTAACCCGCTTATAGAGGCACACATCTTTGTCTAAAAAGGTTCTAACAACTCAAGACTTGTCACTTCTTTCTTCCAAGAGGACATCGTACATGTATCCCACGGCCGTAATGAGTGCCATTCACTCCTCCCTGAACTACTAAACGTAGTTTCTCCATTTCGAGCTCTAACATGTTGATTTTCATTTCCCCTTTCTTTATTCAGTACACTCTCTTCATTCGCCTCTCTTTCAGAGTCTCCTGAACAAGTTTCCAATTATAGTCGATGTTTTTTGTACTACAACTTTTTTTTATAGATCACGCTTTTTCGGTTATTCATCGCACTCCAGTTCCCACTCTCCACACAAAAGCAAACGTTCTGCCTTATGCAACTTCCTTAGGTACATGGTCACTGTATGCTCAAACACACGCGATATGTCTTCCAACACTCTCAGGAATTCAAAATATTGACTCGGAAATTGAAAACCTGGCAAACCTTCATTAAGAAAGCAAGCGCCCACGCGCAATTGCAGTACCACGCTCTGAGGTCCATCCCACCGCTCCTGTCTGTTGTTGAGTTGTTGGGACTTTGCTGTTACCGGCACCGGGAACTCAGAACGAAGACGCCGAACATGCAGAGACAGATGTGGAAAGCTGTACAGATGGTTATTTTACATTGTTTACAAACGAGCATTTCTCGCAACAAGACGAATATCTAGACGAGGATGTCGTCCTACATCGTGAAGATCTTGTCGAAGGCTTTCTCAGGAGCCCACTGTGGCCGGTTATCACGAGTCCTTTTTCCCCTCACCCTCGGGTGGCCGAATAGCTGTAAACATTCCTGTCCAACCACCGCAAACATCACTTTCGACGACGCCGGCCATACCCGCCTTGGTCAACGTATTTAACTGTGACGTGGCCACAACACTCTCTCTCTGGCGCCGAGTTGTCTCCTCCTTGAGGTTAGAATGCCGCTAGTTGCTGTGCCCCACGTTGGTACTATACCACTGCACAACCAGAAACATCAAAGAACCCGTGCTCGCCACGCTGATATTGCGGGACTATTTGTCATCCACGCTCACGCCACCACCTCTTCAAAGAGGCTGTCTCGACCGAAACAATTTCGCTAGTCTCGTTGTACTTTTGCGGTGAGGCGACTACATGCGCCTCGCCCCGAGGCTTGGAGGGCAATAGCCATATTTAGATGGCAATCAACTGGCCTGCGTCCTTTCGGCAACTCGTTCGCAGAACTGCGAACACCCATTTCTGCTTGGCTCCAAAGACGATCCTAAGAGTGTATGGGCCTCCTCGGTGGCTGCCGACTACTGTACCCGTACCTGTCTACGACTGCACCCATACCTGTCCACGTGTCCTAAGTAATGGATCCTGCCACCGTGAGTTCCGAGACGGCCGCGTACTCCGCGTTCACGATCAAGGACTTCACCGCCGCATTCATTGCTGCGACGACGACATATTCCGCTGCCGTCGCCAAGAGCTCCCCGGGTGGTTCACCCGACGAGGCAGCGTAGATCATCCTCGCCGCCACGCACTTGTCGCAACACCTGGGCAGAATGACGTCTCCTCCCTGCTCGTCCTATGACGCCATCGTCTGTACTGGGATCACAGCGGGAATGTTCGGGAACACCGCACTTGGTTCATCGAAAGCTTCACTTGATAACAACGCGGATCACTTGCGTGTACTCATGCAACTATCGCATCAGCTTGGGCGTTTGGTATCGCCGAACTTCGAGTGCTTGCCTGCAGTCGTGCTGGCGTCGGCTGTTTGGGCAGTGCAAGCGTTCCGTGGCTTTCAGGACAACGACTTCGAGTGGGTTTCAACCATCAACTCTCTTGGCACGCACCAGGTCGGAGCATCGGAAATGGCTGGTGGCCATCGACCACTTTTGCGATGTCGCCAAGGCATGGCATGCCTACGAAGGCGTTCGGCAGAGATGGTGGTCGGAATGGTGTGCTAAGTTAACTAGCTTCTTCCGCCCAATTTTTAGTGCTTGTGACCCCTTTCCCACCGAAAAAGGATCTACCATCCAGGAAAACAGCGAGCCGCGCAACCTCGATAATGCTGCTCAGGCTTGCATCATCATGCTCTCTCACGAAGACTAAGATCGCCAAAGGCAACATCCCGACATGGCAGCTGTACCCTATACCAACATGCCCTCTCTCGGACATTGAGCTCCACTGATGCACTAGCTCCATGGGCCATCGGAGCCCTCGAGCCCCACAAAAAGTGCTTCCCCGGCAGCCTTCAAGCTGAGGTCAAACGCGGCTCGGGCACTCCGCTTTCTGTCTCCGTCTTTGTGTCGGTTTTCGTGGTAATAACATCATGACAAGAGGCTGAGGCCGTTCTTCAGACAGTGCAGTTTGCAAACCATTTCCGGATTTAAATTTGCTGAGGCGCGTGCAGATGCCAGATCCTCCCACGCTTGAGAGGCCTACAGTGAAGGTGAGGTAAAGCCGAAGGCACCTAGGTTTGCTGACCATGTTTATGAGGTATATGAACTTGGCGCTGCAGATAGACACAGCAGTCGCGACAACGAAAGTCTCGCCAAATGTCTCGCACCAGACAGGACCACTCAAAAGCTACAGCATTTGGCAATGCCGCCTCTGAGCTAGCCACCGCTGGAACACATGATGGTGAAAATTATTCTCATTTTCATACTTTATATTCCCATCGCTCAGTGAAGGAAACCACAAATGTTGGGGCATATACACCTGTTTCTTATCGCGAGACTCGAAACAATGGACGCGCATTGCTCCTTAGCACGGTACGTCCTACTTAGCTTGTGTTGGGGAAGAACATCGAGAAGATTTAGTCCATCGCTTACACATCTGTGGAGACGCACGCAAGTAAATAAACAGACAGTCTCCTTTTGACCACCCCACATTAGTTCAATCGTCAGCCTGCCGATGTGGTTCTATTGAAGTATGTCCAGAAATGCGACCAAAAATGCGACCAGAGAAGCGACAAGAGAAAAGAGAATTGTTTAACAAGCGAGCTCAAAAAATAGAAATGTATATGAACAACATGGTAGTACCAGCCATAGAGAAATTGACGTCACAGCACATTGGTGTGCATGGCCTTCTGCAAATTGTTTTCATTGCAAGCAAAGGGGGCTATGGCAGCCAACATTACAGTGACCAATGGGGCACGATATCTCTGCATCTGGCAATGAACCTGCAGGGGAATCGCCTAAAAAAAGGCGGTCCTCCTACAGATGTTAAAATTGGAAATCGTGAAACCACACGTAATTTTACTACAAGAAACAATCACAATGGAACTTACCTTTACAGGCTATAAGGCCGACACCCATAGCAACGAGCAAGGCACAAGAGTCGCTATTCTAATTTGCAAGAATATACCGTACACTTGCCACAAAATCCGCCACACGGCGTGCTGTCTAAACCACCTTACGATGGAGAATATACACAACAACCAAGTAGGAAACAAGCAAAAAATATTTCTCACTAAGCCCTAGAAACGCAAGGCAAGGATTCAGAAGCATTCGCTGCAAGATTGCGAACATCACTAAAGATAGTCCCCTAATAGTAAATGGTGACATTACCGGCCCACACCAGGCATGCATAGGGGTACTCACGTTCCTCTAGTTAAGTTGAGCGTCTTCACGTGACAGCCTCCGATCTCAATCTCACTTTCATTACAAACCCGGAAACTCCAACTAAGTGTGGTACTTCCAGATGCCACGACAATACACCGGACGTTACTTTCGTCTGGGCTATGGAGAAATGCGGCTGATATACCTCGGCCACAGATTTTAGCAGCGATCACTACATCCTCAGCATTGATGCAGAACTCCCAGGAAAGAAGCAAAGAGAGTGCAAATTTATTCATTGGGACAAATCTCTCTAAATACGGACGCAGTCATCAAACTCATGGGGAAAAACCACAAAGCACACGATAGCAAGCTGGACTGAACAGCTCAAAGCCAACATCGCAGCCTCGGAACGAACGGTTACTCCGGATGTTAAGGTGAATTCAACGGGCAGTCAGCTAGCGAACCTGCTCGAAGCTAAGCATTTCATATTAGCCCGGTGGAAGGGTCCATGATTCAATTGAATACTGCGAAATAAGCTTGCTGAACTTAACAAAACCATGGAAGAACACTGGAAGAACCATGGAAGAACACTTTTTTCTGACAGCAGTGGGACGAAGCTTGCAACTCCCTCAACTGAAAAATACAAAAAGCGAGTTGATAGAGGCTCATAAGACACCTCATCAGATAAAATGGCACAAAGTCCAAATATGTGCAACACATCATGCTCAGCAAGTTAGAACACTGTGCAACGCAACATAGTACAACCGAAGAGCTTGTTGACGGCCTTGCTAAACGCTACCTACCACTTCAATTGGAATAACCGAGTATCTCACAGCGGAAGACCTATGACGGTGCCCCGAACTCAGCGCTCGACGCGGACTAAACAGAGAGTAATGTTCGCTAAGCAATTCACGAACTCAACTGCAACTCTGTAGTCAATCCCGATGGCGTCACGAATCAGGCTCTCCGAAATTTAGATGACAGCTTGGTCACCTTTTTAACTCAGCAAATCAACGAAACCTGCAAAATCAGCCGTTGATCTAGACAATGCAAGAATGCAAACACGCTCCTCAACGCGGAAAGCCACTGGGGCTATCAAAACTGAGGCCGATTTCACTAACGTTCTGCATAAGAAAGCTGGCCAAGCATGCCATTCTGAATCGACTGACAGAGCGCGTCGAAGAAAAGAAACGCTTCCCCGACACTATGATTGGATGTAGGCCGAATTACCAACGCAGGATGCCATGTTGAGAATTAAAGAAAAGTCTACTAAATCACCCCACACGAGATACTAAGGCGCTGCTGGGCCTCGGTGTGAAGCAGGCTTTTGACGTCTGCTATCAAGCCATTCTGAGCGCATATCCAATCACAATTTGGGCACACGCTTCTAACGATACGTCAATGCTTTTCTGGAGGATCTAACGTACACTCTTCGGATAGGAGAGCACGTCGCCGAAAGCTTTTAGCTGGGCGATAAGGGAACACAGCAAGGCTCAGAAATATTGCCACTCTTATTCAATCTGGCTGTGGCAGAGCGCACTGGGGGAATCGCAGATGTGGAGCATACAGGATCTTAGGGCAGCCAGGAGGATACAAAAGAAGATTCGGCGTCGCATGGATATGTTAGCATCGGTACGATGGACAACGTTTTGCCAGTCACTAGACCCTCGCAAGCCACTCTCACACATTTGCGAAACGGTGCAAGGTCTGCGTCACCCTACGGAACAGCATTTTCAATTCAAAGCGCTCGCGCTATTTCAAAGGAGGCAAGACATCGATGTCGCAGAGAGTTTCTGTGCGCAGATCACCAACCAAGCCACTCGTCCAGATTCTCCAGTGAGAGGTGACATCCCCCGTTCCCGTGACTACCACATGGACCTCCCTTTTACAATGGAGGAGCTCGAGGTGGCACTAGCTCTCTGCAGGCGTTCAACTTCTTCGGGCCCAGATTGTATTCTGTACCGAGCCTTGTGCAATGTTGGGGAAGGTGCAAGGAGAGAACTGTTGAGCCTTTACAACATCTCGTGGCAGGATGGCAATGTTCCTGACGACTGGAGAGTAAGCCGCTTGTTACCCATCTTGAAGCAGGGCAAATCCCCACTCGAACTCACCTCATACCGCCCAATAGCACTGGCCAGCTGCATAGGGAAGATAATGGAACGGATGATACTAGGCCGGCTGCAGTGGTATCTTGAATATTACAAGATTTATTCGAACTCCATGGCTGTTTCCGACGTGACCGCTCTTCCATTGACAATGTCATTAATCCAGTTTCATTCGTTCAGCACGAAAGATCCCGTAAGCGACTATCTACAGCTTTGTTTCTAGATGTGAAAGGCGCGTATGATAATGTAGTACATGAAGCCACTTTGGGTGCACTTGCGGTGGTTGGCTTTGGTGGTCGAGTTTTTCAGTGGACTTCAAGTTTCCTGGCTGCAAGATAATTTTTTGCGTTAACAGAAAATCGCCCAACTACGCGACGCTATACTTCCAGGGGTGTTCCTCAAGACGGAGTTCTTAGCTCGATGCTATTCAATCTTGCATTAATTGACCATGCTGAGCACTTGCCGAGTACTATTAAAATCTCAATATACGCAGACGACATCTGTGTCTGGACTTCGGCAGTCACACGTCCTCAGATACGTTCCCGGCTTCTAAGAGCAGCCCCGCCGCGGTGGTCTAGTGGCTAAGGTACTCGGCTGCTGACCCGCAGTTCGCGGGTTCGATTCCCGGCTGCGGCGGCTGCATTTCCGATGGAGGCGGAAATGTTGTAGGCCCGTGTACTCAGATTTGGGTGCACGTTAAAGAACTCCAGGTGGTCAAAATTTCCGGAGCCCTCCACTACGGCGTCTCTCATAATCAAATGGTGGTTTTGGGACGTTAAACCCCACAAATCAATCGGCTTTTAAGAGCAGCAACTATGATTGCCAAATACTTGTTTAAACAAGGTCTCAGCATATCACCAGAAAAATACGCGCTGGGGGCCTTCACTCGGTAAGCAATGACCCCTTATGTCATCTCAATCTGCGGGCGACCGATTTCTTACGCCAGAACCCACCGGTTTCTGGGCATCATAATATTATTGACCTCTGTTGGAGTCCGCTTGTGGCCTATATAAAGAAGCGCCTGACCTCTATTCCCCAATTGTTCAAGTTCCTGGCAGGAAAGACATGGGGGATGTCCGTAGATGCAATGATGGAACACTACAGAGCCCTGTTTCTCAATTTTCTGAGATATAGCTTGCCCGTGCTTAGCAATACCTGCAAGACCAATGTGCGTGTTCTACAGGCAGTAAAAGACCAAGCACTGCGAGTGTACCTTGGTCTGCCCAGATGTACGTCAACACAGGCAACAATTGCAATTGCTGGTCATTTTCCGATACAAACTCACATTGTTGTAAAGTCCTGAGAACGCACATCAGACACTTCACACGTGCCTCCTTTCATCACTTTGCACTGTTGCCTTCAGAGAGGGGCCAAGCATCGTTAGCTAAAATGATTGTGAAGTACAACGAGAAACTTCTCTCGGGCTTCACTCCTGCATCTAAACTATCGATACCCCCTTGGTGTCATATTCAACCCACAGTGCAGCTTAGTGTACCATAAATTCGGAGGAAATCTGAGCTTTCATCACCCATGCTGAAACAACTGTCTCTCCTTCTTTTGCACGAGAGATATTCAGACAGTGTACATATATATATACCGATGGCCCCATGAACCACCAGTGTTCGTCAGGTGGAGTAGTTGTCCCAGCAAGAGGTGTTACCATCAGCTTTAGGACTGACCACTCCACAGCATCTACAGCAGCAGATCTAGCTGCTTTGCGTGCTGCACTTTGTGTGGCCACTCGGGAACCACCGCAACAATGGTCGATTTTCAGCGACTCAAGGGCTGCCCTACAATCTGTACTCTCAGCACTGCGTCGCAGGCCGTACGAACAGCTTGTTTTAGAAATTCGATGCCTTCTTCCCACTTCACACGAGAAATGGCATCATGTGACGTTTCAGTGACTGCCAAGTCACTGCGGCGTCATAGAGAACGAACATGCCGATACTGCCACGTGGGCAGCTGTCACAGGTCCCGTTAATTAGGGAGGCAATCGCCGGGCTAATTCCAAGGGCCGAAATACCGGCCCCCCGAACCGCACAACGAAAGCATGGACAATTTAGAAGTGGTCCTTTTTGGCGCGCCAGCGGACGCTGGCTGTGGCCCAAAGAGCAAGTCAGAGCCGAGAGTTGATAAACAAAAGAAAATTATATTCTCAATAATGGCAGATAAAAAAACAATACACAAGTATGCACACTCCACAATAGTTGCATACAATATGTCACCAATCAAACAACGTACTATACAGTACAATCAGCCACAATGGAAACAACGGACACAGACAACAGTACGCACTACAATGCAGTCGCATGCATTGAACAACCAAGACACCTAAAGACTCAAGAGATAGGAATCCTATTCAGTCCAAAGTTCTTGGAACAAAAGTCTGGATGATACTCTTCCGAGAATCACTCACTCAAAGTCCAGCGTTGTTGTCGTTACGCTGCCCCTGAAGTTTCTCTTCCAGGAAACCTCGCGTCTTCAATTGGCCACTTTCCAGGCTTCAAACTTCTTCGCCGGAAACCCATCGGCTTCACACACGCAGCTGTTGCCACGCGTCTTCGCTCGATAGCGGTAAACATACACTCTTGCCTGTAGCTCGAGTCGTCACCCCTCAGGTGGAAATCATCTTCTTCTCCTGCTTTGTCTCTACGGACAAAGCCTTCGCCGACTACACGGCGGAATTCCTACGCGCTCTGGCGCTAACTTCCGTCTTCTCCTGATCTCTCATCTCGGCTGCTCGATTAAATACCCTCCGCGCGAGATTCCAGAAAGTTCTCATCATTTCGTCGGCGCGATGCGCAGCGAAGGCTGGGGGAAAGCGCGAGACTGTACGAGGGCCGTCCCCGACAGATGACTTAACCCGGCATAACACGCCCCTTTCCTTCTAGAAATTTCGAGTGCTTGCTCGGCCGCCGATGTGGGGTGAGGAGGTTCGTCGGCGAAGCCACGCTTCCGAGGGGAGAGAGTCGCGCGCCCGGGGAGCCTTTAGATGTTTGTTTTCTTTTTCTTTCTTTTTCGTTGACCTCGCGGCGTCACTCCAGCGTTTCGTCGCGAGAATTTGGCGGCGCGCCCGTTTTGAGCGCTCGTTCTGTGACAGCAGCTTTCGAAGGAACACGAGAAGAAGCCATAACACTTTCGTGGAGTGATGCTGCCAGTAATCTTCGATGAATTGCATGTGAAATGACGTTTTCACGATGGTGCCCATCAAGCAATGAGAGTAATCATCAACACCACCTGTCCTCTTGGATGACCCTCCGCAAGCCCACTGGGCTCGACCGAAGAGAAGCCACCCTTCTCCATTGCTTATGGCTAGGAGTAGCACTTACAAAATCTTAATTCTTTGTCATAGGAATGGCCAAAACGCTCTCTGCGATGCCTGTCATTGCGAAGAGAGACTACACCACATCCTGTGCGACTGTCCGTTGTATGACATTCAGCGACAATCACTGGCATCCGTTTTTGCACGCATTGACAACAGCCAAATGTCTGTGGACACTATTCTGTCAAGTGCCCGAGAGAAGACATTGCAACGGAAGGGGACAAAAGCTCTGTTGAAATTCCTACCTGACACGCACTTGAACAAGTGGCTATAACAGCAATGTCACACACCACGAAAGACAAGACTGGACTATGACCGAGTGTGCGCGCGTGTGGTGCTGAATGTGCTGTCTTTATCTCTCTTCCCTCTCTGCTCTCTACCTTTCATCGCCCCCATGCGCAGGGTAGCAAACCGGCTGCCTATTGGCTGGTTAACCTCCCTGCCGTTCTTTTCCTTCTATTTTCCTTCCTTCTTGAAAATCTGGGCTGCTTATCTGCCATTCTCTAGAACGAAGGTGGCCATAAAAAGACTGGCGCAGACAATTCCCTCCAAGTATAAACTTGCGTGATTCGGACGGCAACCACATACCTACGGTCAACGAAATTCGCATTCTTGGACTCATCAGCCAAAATAATGGCTCCAACTTGGTGATGATGAATAGCATCACATTCAAGATTGGGAACGCCCTTCGAATGTTTAGGCAAATTATTATTCAGCTTAGAGGACCAGGCGAGGATGACGTCATCATAATAGAACATGCTTTTGTTCTCTGCCACATCATATACCTGGCTGTGATGCTCAACTGCAAAAAGGTAGAACGGCAAAATCTCGAAGAACACATACAATGCGCTTTTAACACAGTGTTGGGGCTTCCGGATAATGCCTCCACTGTTCTACTTTTACAGCTAGAAGTGCGCAATCCCCTTGTCGAAATCATCAAGGCCCAGCACACGGCACAAATTGCACGCCTATCCAGCACCAAAGTAGGCAAAAATATTCCCGTCAACAAGCTTGGTTTGCACACCATAGCGGAAAAAGGCAACGTTCAGAAGTTAGCCAAAGTCATTCTATAATCAATTGCAGTGTTCCTCTTTTCTAAGAAACGTACGCTCAGTACATCGCCATCGACCACGTCGCTCCCGTTTCCCCCCTAAACAGCACAAGGAGTACCGTGATCTGTTGTTTAATTCCAACAATATTAAGAAGCACTTTTATTTAGACAGGTGAGAGTTCCACCTACCAGGTAAGAAATTAATGCGTAGCTAGTCGGTCACGTTACGCTTTCTCCAGACTAACTCATACCCTAGCTCTTGGCACATGAAGCATATCGTCCCAGACTACTGCAGACAACATGTCTGTGAACACAGCTGTGAACGTGTAGATTTTAAGAATATGCTCTCTGGTTGTGTATCAAGTGACACCTACGCCAAAAACTAGGAATGGTAGGCAAAGTGCTAAGAAGTGCTTCACTAAAAGACCAACTTCGGGCTCTCTGGGAGGCCCGTGAGGCAGTGGTGAGCTTCGGGCTCTCTGTCCGGACGTGGGAGATGCCCTCGATTTCCGTTGTCTCGTCGAGTGTCGTTCAGGGCAACGTTTTGGGTAATAAAGTTTCACCCACAAAGCGACCACGCCACCTACGACCTCCTCTAAATATTCAATGCCGACCACCGAAAACGTCTACATTCCAGCACACCCAGTTGCGGCTGCACC
Source organism: Rhipicephalus annulatus (assembly GCA_013436015.1). NCBI lineage: Eukaryota > Metazoa > Arthropoda > Arachnida > Ixodida > Ixodidae > Rhipicephalus > Rhipicephalus annulatus. The sequence goes on along the minus strand of WOVY01010246.1, from coordinate 107,598 downwards.
AACACCTGCGAAAACCGCCAGGAGCAGTGAGATCCGCTCGCAAGATACGTTTCCGATAACTATGCACTTCTTTGTTCAGTATGTGGGGACGTGCGACTAACAACGTGGCACAACCAAATTCGCCCGCCCGACAGCGTTCCTGCGGCTCGCCTGGTGGTTTAGATTCACGACCCAGACCATCCCACATGCAACAGCCAAGGCCGCCCTCCAGATACGTTTGAGTGATTCACAACGCTCGACCACACGGACGAGTCTAAAAAACTGGCCAGAAATTTAGAAATTTAGGACTCTAGATACCGCGAAGGCGGCTTCCGTTCTATTACGCAGCACGGCCGACTGTAATGTGGACGGAGTGCCTGCGTGCTCGCCCAGCATGTAGAAGAGAATGAGAAAGTGTATATTAATAACAGCCAGCCTACTCGTTTATACAATATATATATATATATATATATATATATATATATATATATATATATATATATTCATTTATAATATGTGTGTGTGACGCTATGATGACTGGGTGACGTGGCCTAGCTCATACGCCATGTTTATTCCATTCTGCACTTCTTCCTTCTCAACCTCTACTAACCATCACTTGATACGTCACACGATTCCCCCTCCTCCCGAAAGAAGATATGAATTACAAACAAGAAAAAGTAAACAAGGCAAGGTTGAGAAGTCACAAATGTCAAAATGCACAATTAGTTTCATGTCCCAGTGGTGTTCCGTAAACTCGCAAAAAATCTGAAAAGAGTGCGACAGTCCGGTGAATAGGGGAGTTCTGGTGGGCGAGGTTGGCTGTGGCGTTCTGGAGAAGGTAACCGCGTCTTGCAAAACTGCACTGACCATGACATGACTTGAGCAGCTGCAAGGAATGAACAAGGTTGGAAGCCCTTGGAGCACTTGAAGGTCGAATGTCGTAGGCGCCGAATCCTCTGTCGTACGCGCTGTATTTTGTGTCGCTGCTGAGACAGAATTATTGCTCGCAGCCTGCGTGTACAAGAACTGAAGTTCAAGGAATTATGTCTATGTTCGTGCGTTGTACAAATTATAACGTTCAGTCCCTTTCGTAGTTTTCTGTGGCGTTGGCTCCGTTGTCGTAAACTAATGGGATGGTGTCTGAATCTTTGCGTGGTAAAACTGGTGACTTCTTGTCTTGTTCAGTGTTTCCTGAGGTTTCGGAGCTGTAATCTTAGGCGCAGTCTTGATATTTTGTGCCAAATGCGTTTCTGGCGCCAACCCTTTATGCGAAGTTGCCTCGCTTCTTGAATTTGTTTTAAGAGGTTTGCTTTGCGTCGTCGTCCATGTTGGTGTGTCCGTTGGTGTGTCTGCGATTCACGGACTTGCTTTTGCTGGCGTTGCTGGCGTTGCTGTGGACCGTATTGCGGTGGAAGCCCTTCTTGAACATCGCGCTGGTTTTCATGACAACCTGATGGGGTCTCCAGTCGGCAGCTGGTAGTCAGCGAGCTGTTGTCATGTAGTTCAGGCAATGAAGATGATGCTTCAGAGTAGATAGAAAGTTCTTCAGGAGCTTCTTCTTCACTGTTCACTACGAGAGGCTCTTGCGCATGGCAGCGTGTGACGTTAGATTTGTCTGCGCCTTTTGTTTGGTTTGGACTCTCGAGGGTGTGTGTGCCGGACAGTGATGCATGAAACCGTACGGAAGAAGAATGGCTTGACAGGGTATTTTTCTGATGCGCCAGGTCATCTACCAAGAATACGGCGGCCTTATAAGGCAAGTGGTGAGCGTTAGGAGCGCTTGAAGAACCGCGTGACGAAAACCCAGGATCACGTATGCGAGACGAAGAGTGAAGGGCATCAGGTGGTTGAGCAACGTCTCAGGTCCTATGCTGAAGCGATGACTTCGGAAATGCTGACCTTTGCGCAGAAGGGAGGCGCGCTTGACGGTTAGGTTTTTCCCAATATACGCATGGTCTTCTTTTAGTAAACTCATGTGCCACTTCGTCTTGAGGCAGTTGTCGATTCGCGCTGGGCTTTCGAAAGATTGAGGACTGCTTAAGGAATAGACGATAGTGTGCGTTTGTCTCTAGATGGTTGGCAATGAGTAGGTCTCGGTCATAGTCGTTAAAACGGGTAATCATCTCCTCTTTGATTTTTTGCCATGATTCGTCATTTTCAAAGATGTGGGTGAGGTAAAACTTAAGTGCCTCACCGGAGATGTGGTCAGTGAAGTTGATGATCATCTCCCGTTCCGACCAGGATGCAGCGGCGGCGTGGAGCTCGAATAGGTTGAACCAGTCCTGTACGGATCCGTCGTCCGCTGATCCGGTGTACTTGGGGATGTCGAGGTCAGTCGATCGTTCTGTCATGGTGCCGGTGACTGAATGCGCCTGAGATCACCTCTTCTGTGGTCGATATTCAGTTGAGGTGTACTGCAGGTGGCTTCGTGAATGATGTGAGGTTGATGAGTGGTGGCCAGGTCTTCATCCTGTCGACTCGTGTGACGCTATGATGACTGGGTGACGTGGCCTAGCTCATACGCCATGTTTATTCCATTTTGCACTTCTTCCTTCTGGACCTCTACTAAGCATCACTTGATACGTCATATATATATATACATATATATATATATATATATATATATATATATATATATATATATATATATATATATATATATATATATATATATATCCGTTTACCGCTCTTTGGCTCCGTTTACCGTTCTCCTTCATCTAATGCAGCTGATTTCTGCGATGCACTTTTTCTTGTGCTTGATAAGTTGTCTTTCGAAAACAAAAATGTGTTCATCATGGGTGACTTTAACATCAATCTTCTTGATTCTGCGAATCCTATCACTTCGATCTACACTAGTGCCTTTTGTAGCTACGGTTATGAGTCACTGATAAATACTCCTACACGTGTTGTAGATCATTCTTCCCATTCCCTCCTTGACCATATTTTTTCTAATCAAGATTCCCCAATAGAAGCTGGCACTATCGACTGCGATATTACCGATCGCTTCCCCGTGTTTTTTACTTGCACAAGCAGGAAAAAAACAAAACTGAAACCTTCAAGCATTCTATATTTGATCGTGAAAATTTTTTAAACCTTGTATCAGAAATAGACTGGTCCAGCATATTCAATGTCTCGAATCCTGATATCGCTATACAGCAATTTTCTGATACAATGATCAATGCTGTCGGTGACTGTACAACAATAATAACTTCCAATAGGCGTTACACTGCCCCTCGGTGCCATTGGCTTTCAAATTCCCTTCTTCTTGCCTTGCGTAAAAAAGATAATCTATACAAAAACATGAAGCGCAAACCTTTAAATTCTAATCTCCGAGCACGTTATAAACGCTACTCTCAAGTTCTGTGCTCGCTCCTTGAAGCCGCCAAGCGCCGCTACTACGACAATGAATTCAATAGGTGCGGTAACAACATAAAGAAAAAATGGAAGTTAGTTAAGGAATTCCTGAATAACGCTACTCAGCACAAGCCCATCAAATCCATTGTTCAGGGCGACTCGTCGTTTACTGAACCTGCAGATATTGCTAATGCATTTAGCAATCATTTTTCGGGTGTATGCTCACAACTTCTCTCGTGCCCTTATTCTTCTGACCTTTTGCGTTGCCCCCAATCGTTTTTTCGATTTCCTACTTGTTCCGACGAAATCGAAGCTACCATTGCAGGATTAAAGACTACCGAGTCTGGCTTAGATGGTATTCATGGGTTCCATTTGAAACTTGTACGTCGACTTGTTGCGCCACTACTTTGCTATATATTCAACTTAATTTTTAAAACCGGATTATTTCCACAGTCCTTGAAAATAGCAAAAATGGTTCCTGTACTCAAAAAAGGTGACGCGCGCTTTATGGATAATTATCGACCCATTTCTATTCTTTCATTCTTAGATAAGGTTCTAGAAAAACTTATTGAGACCCGTCTTTCCCGCTACCTTAAAAAATTCAACTTACTCACCCCCTCTCAGTTTGGTTTTCGTGCTGCCCTATCAACTAATATTGCGACTGCATGTGTAACAGATAAAATTAAGTCTTTCATTGATCACGGCGACGTTGCTGCTGCTGTTTTCATAGATTTTTCAAAAGCATTTGACACCATTGACCATGACATTCTTCTCACTAAACTGGAGCGTTATGGCATTACGGGACCTGCTCTAACTTTGTTACGCAGCTTTCTTTTAAACAGGCAACAAATAGTTTCTGTTTCCACAGCAACATAACCCCCGGTCACAGTTAACAGAGGCGTTCCACAAGGCTCAATCTTGGGCCCACTTCATTTTTTTAATTTACATTAATGACCTTCCTCGCTGTTTAACCTCTTCACAATGCGTACTATATGCTGACGACACTACCATCTTTAACTCCCACCGAAACATGTGTACCTTAACGCAAATGCTTCAAGCTGACCTATTTTCCCTCGAGCGATGGTGTCTCTTCAACAAGTTATCTATTAACGTTCTTAAAACTTGCTTTCTGCTTTTAGTTCTCTTCAAAGAAAAATTTCCGAGTTCCCTTCCCTGTATACTTCCGATATTAAAATTGAACTTCGTCGTAGCACTAATTTTCTTGGCGTAATAGTCGATTCTCACCTTAAATTTCATGAGCACGTAATCTTCATTTCAAAGAAAGTTATGTTCGGCATAAGAGTTTTGATTAGAGCTAGACCATACTTCAACTTGCAAACTCTCCTAACTTTGTATTACGCTTTTGTCCACAGTCACCTAAATTACTGCATTTCTTCCTGGGGTGGTACGTATCATACCCACATCGCCCCATTAATAACACTGCAGAAACAAGCGTTACGCATCATTACATTTTCCCATCGACAAGCAGAATCTTCCCCGCTGTTCTATCAGCTCCGTGTTTTGCCCCTTCATCATCTGTTTAGGTACAGCATTGGTATTTTATTTTTTAACGTCTTGCACGATCACCTTGTCTTAGATATTCTCCCTCATTGCATCACCAATAATCTCAATTCAAGGCGCTTTGCCTCACGCCAGAATCTCTTACTTCCGTGTATACACACTAACTACGGCAAACAAATGATTCTATTCTCGGCCATTTCGCTCTGAAATTCACTTACCTCTGATATTAAATCTTCTAAATCACTTTGCGTTTTTAAATCCAAACTAAAGACTTTCTTGTTAGGCCCTTTTGTTTGATTGAATTGTAACTGTATTTTAATGTCTTTTTTGTTGTGGTATTCATATCCACATTTTTTTTAGATTGACGATGTATTCCTTGTTTTTTAGTGTTCCTGTTTATTATTCTAATGGTTTTTTGTTTTCTTTTGTTTTTTTTTCATATTTCTTTTTTTATGCTTTGTTTATGCTGTGTTTATTTGCTGACAATGTATTTTAGTGTTGCTTGATGATTACCTTTTTTTTGGGAGATCCCGCCTGCGGTTTTTACCTTGGGACCTCCCAGTAAATCTGTACCCATGCACTTTTCCATGTTCACACTTGATGAATAAAGATGATGATGATGATATATATATATATATATATATATATATACGGAAGCGAAAAAGCACGACTAATGAGGAAACACTTTTATTATTCACATACGTTTCGGCTGGTGGGCCAGCCTTCGTCAGTGTGACGTCAGCCTTCGTCAGTGCGAAGGCTGGCCCACCAGCCGAAACGTATGTGAATAATAAAAGTGTTTCCTCGTTAGTCGTGCATTTTCGCTTCCGTTTCTACTACGGAGCTAGTGCGCTTTCTTCCTCGCAACGTCTATATATATATATGTATATATATATATATATAAATAAATAAATAAATATATATATATATATATATATATATATATATATATATATATGGGGGGGGGGCATTCGTTGCTTACTTCTTCCTCCATGAACCTGTTGCGCTCGTGTTGTCCTCATTGCTTTCCTTGCCTCGCCTTTCGTTTCACTTTGCTTCTAGCACCTTCGTGCTCGCGCTGCAGCCCTTATTATCACGAATTCTTCCTCCCCTCTGCATGATTCATCATAATCACAACGCCGTTTGGCTCTCTGTTCTCACAGTAACCGATTGTAATTATAGTCTTCATCCTGTGTGTGCGTGCTCTGGCTGTTCAATTTCCGAAGTCTTGCCTCGAAGAAACGCCGTCGAAACCAAGACGTCATAAGTGGGGGAGGTGCGTTCAGGTCACCCCTCGCGCTCGCTGCCCGGCAGCATTTCGCAGAACGAAGCTGACGCAGAAGTCATCGCCAGCAGCTAGCCCGCAAATCCTTAACCCGTCTCGGCGAGGCGCGCCTTCTTTTTCATATACAGACAGCAGCATGACCCCCCGTTGTTTGGTGGAAAAGAGGACAGGCTCGATCACTATCACCACGTGAGTGCCGTTAATCGGTGGGAATAGACCACCGAACTGCGTGACATCCTTCTGAACTGTGTCGAGAAGACATAACGTTGTCGAAACCGTCACTTGTTGAACTCGCTAAAGGCAGCTATCATATCAAATACTAAAATTCTCATTCACTTGTTGGCTCTTAACTCAAATGCATTTTGAAATTGTTTGAGCGGTGTTCTTTTATGCATTTTCGAAAAGCCACAAAAAGTTTGTCATGAGTAACCCAATTCATATAAAAAAATAGAAGATCCCACGTATGGTGGATATTGATTATATGCGATTCACGAATGAGTAAGGTAATATGTCACTATGTCAAGGTAATATGACAGTCACTCGGGCGAGGTTCTGCAGTTTACATTGATTTACAAAAGACCATCTCTTTGCTATTGAATCTACTCACAGATGACTTAACTTGAGCGAAGTTCTTTGAAATTTTTCTGCACCATCTGCTCGTTGTAAATGCCTGATGGCAAAGCTTCTTTCCATATTGACTCGCAGACGTGACAGAGCGTTGGCCTTGCAAAAAGATATCACCTTGTCTGCCATGGCTTTCTCTTCTTTCTCTAGCTCGTGGCTTGCCCGCAACAGTGCATTTTCTGACTTTCCCGAAGGTTTCATGTGACGCATAGCAATGCCGATGGCAGGGAAGTGGACGATGGAAGTCTTTCTGATGAACCATTTTTGCCGCACTTCTTTTAATGTGTTTGTTAAAGTCACTGAACAAATCGCGACATGTTCACAATATTTCCGCCGCAAAGTTCATGTTGATGCCGCCGCTCCCTTCGCGACCCATGTTAGGCAGGGATGGACTCCAAGGCCAATCGCTGCTGCTACCTCCGCGCGATGGCAGAGGCCGGCCTCCGCCGTGGCTGCGGTCACTGTTGCGGATCGGCGGCTTCAGCTGCCGCTGGGAGGCGGTACTCACCAGCGACGAGCTGGCTGACCAGCTTTTAACCGTCCCGCAAGCTGGAGATGCCACCCGGGTGCAAGGACTTCGAGCGGTCACCTGCAGCAACGCCATCATAATCGACGGAGGCAGGGTAGAGACAGGGTTTAATCTACACTTCCCCCACCTCGCCCCGGTGAAAATCATAATCGACGGAGGCTGGGTAGAGACAGGGTTTAATCCACACTTCCCCCACCTCGCCCCGGTGAAAACTGCCGGACTTCAAATTAAGCTTATTCATTCATTTTTCATTCACCCTCGAAAGGAGAAATGACTTGTCGATGGATACGATACTCATTATTAAGCAAAAGTAGTACATTCTAAGTGGCACGCATCTCCTAAGCACTTAGTTTGTATTTTTACGCAGATATACACACAAAAAAGAATCGCTTAAGCACTCTAAATTACGCAGCGTCCGTATCACATGTGCATTATTTTTATTGTTTCATGTTGACGCTCGCATAATCTACCGACCGGGTGAGAAGGCCCCATATGCATAATGCTTCTTCTCTTTGCAGGTACGCGCCTTGTGCGACATGTCGATGGCTGAGCAGCAGGTGCGGGAGTACCTGAACCACTGCCCCTCGTCGACCGCCGAAAGTGGCCAGCAAGCCCCGCTGGGACCCGCGCCGCCACCCCAAGGGTCAGCCGGCGTACCGCCACCCCCGCCTGGTTGTGCGGGTCGCATCCTGTCCAGGAACGCCAACGGAACCAGTCAGTTCTTCCTCTTGCAATCTATGAACTAAGCACCTGTATGAAGCACGTGGTCGCAGGAAATCTGTGAGGATTTCTCTCACTGAGAGCTGCCTAAATATTGGTGCTGATGGGGAACCTGGCACTAACACCGTTCCGGGGCGTTCATTCTACAGCAGTTAACTACAAAGCTAGTAACTAGCAACGCAAGGGTGTGTTCATGGACCACTCTAAACGCAGGGATACAAAAATGTGTCAATTGGTTCTGAGGAATCCTGGAAGATTGCGGAACTAGTCATAAGAAGTAGTCTTGAACGAAGTTGTGAAAAGCCCCGCCGCGCTGGTCTAGTGGATAAGGTACTCGGCTGCTGAACCGCAAGTCACGGGATCGAGTCCCGGCTGTGGCGGCTGCATTTCCGATAGAGGCAGAAATGTTGTAGGCCCATGTGCTCAGATTTGGGTGCACGCTAAAGAACCCCAGGTGGTCGAAATTTCCGGAGCTCTCCACTACGGCGTCGCTCATAATTATATGGTGGTTTAGAGACGTTAAATCCCACATGTCAATCAATCAGGTTGTGAAAAGAATGGTTCACATTGTGGCTCAACTGCTGGGATGAAATAAGCAGCTGAAATCGCGCTAGATTGTTTCTCGTTTGCATCCAGGATACTGGCTACCACAAAAGTAGTATAGGAAGAAAATCACATTCAGAATCTTTTTTTTCGTGTAAGGCGGTAATTTCTTAGGGTTAAAAAGACACGATGCCACGTTGTTAGTGGTTCTGTGTCTTTGATAAAGTGGCAAGCTGCTGTTCTTTACCGTTTGACCTAACTTCTCTTTTTCACAAGCGTTCTCCAATATTCTCATGTCGCTACACACAAGCCATAAGAAGAAAAAAGTTATATGTAAACATTTACTTTGCGTATTTAAATGCGTGTCGTCGTGGTAGAAACTGTGGCATAGTTTTTCGAAATAAGCAGAAGACGCGAAACAGAGAATGACGTCCACGGATTGGAAGCCTACGTCTCGTGAAAAAAGTGATGGTCAATATGGTGTTTTAATACAGCTACTGCGCTCGCGATGGTTTCTTTGGCCCTGATGAGTGTTCTCGTAGATTATTTCTGTCGTAAAGATTTTCTATATATTTTGCAGCCATCGGCATGCACTTTAGTTAAGGCGATTGTCCTTGAAATAGGCGGCACTTCCCACTTTCCTGTGCTGGGAGTAACTAAACTAGGGCTTTTCAGTATTGACTGTCATCGATAAGTTGACAACATCGATAGCCATGAATAAAAAGGACGTCTTCGAAGAGAACTCGCTGCGAGTGTCCCACCACTACACCATTTGAAGTAGTTACCTGGTGGCTGCAATCTACGCTTGTATGACCTGCAAACAACTCAGCATATATGTATGCCAGCATATTCGCGGCGTTAATGATGGAGAGTGGGGCGAAGCATCCGTCTGTCCATTCGTTCTTGCTTCCGTCCATCCATGCGTCCGTCTGTGTGATCTTCCGTGAGTCCATCCGCCCGTTCGTGTGTGCGTCTGTTTGTGCGTCCACACGTCCATCCGTGCGCCCGTCCCTGCGTTCGCCCATGCATCCGCCCCTGCGTCCGTCCACAAGTCCATCCGTCCATGCGTCCGTCGGTGCGTCCGTCCATGCATCTGTCTGTGTGTCCATTCGTCCATCTAGTCAACACTTCAAGTACCACCATCTCGCATCTTTTTATCATATACTCCGCATATAGAAGCACCGCCATCCAGCGGACATTCCAAGGACTAAACGAGAAGTGGCACACGTACACTTTCTTACGGCTTGCGCTTCGTGTCTACTTCCCACCTTTAACCACCTCGAGTTCATGGTATATACTAGTTCACTGTATTGATGGCACTGCAGTTCAACGCTCGCTAAACCTTTCTAAAATCAAGGAGGTTACGCCAAGAGAGCATAACATAGCAACCCTTTCTTGTCAGATAGTGCTCAATGTACATGCCAATGGTTGCTAATGGGGAATAAGAGACAGGAGAATTCAGCTTTTAGTTACCGCGCACGCTACGAATTTTTCTTTGTTTAACAACGCACAGGAGAAATCTCCTACCCGCACTACCTTGCAGGTCAAAGCGTAAAACATGTTACGTACTACGACGAGGGACGAATGGGTGCGGCTTTAAGGAGTAAAAGACGCTCACATTCTCCTATTGCGTGTCATTATTTATCTGGAGGTTTATTATTCTTTTCAAGCAACAAATTTCATGTGTTAAATAATTTTTGCTATGTCACGTGCCACTGTTTGCAACGTCAGAGCAGAGTCGTCTACGTAGAAGGCCAACGTCACTGCATTGCCGTGTACGTAGGGCTATTTACACGCGCACGTCATGCTCTCATTCTCGGGCTATGCACCGGTAGAAGGGAGGGGGAGCAGCGTTCATCTTGAAATTTGACCCATTTCTGTGGCGCGTAGAGTTGCAAATTTTGACAGACGTGATCATGAACACCTCGTCTACGAATTCCGCTTGTCAGCTCAAAATTGTCAAACCTGGTGAGTGGCCCTTTAAGAACAATGGGACACAGCTTTGCACAGTCCTACATTAGAGGGACAGTTATGGGTAGTCCTACAGGCCCGCGAAGCGGCTGAAAGGCTATGTTTTTCGGTCCCAACGTGGTAGCGGCTCGCTTCAGGCTTGGACACTAGCACGACCAATTGGATGGTAATAAAGTTCTTCCATCCATCCATCAAATGCAGGAGTGTCCGTTATTGATGCGTCATCAGCACGAGAAAAATTGAGGGAGTTAGTAATATCAGACTTTACTGTAGCCATTGAAGAAGGCATTGAAACGAACACAGCATTGTGGTCAAAAAGGTCATCGATTACTTCGCAATGAAAGACAATTTCATTTAGATGAGAGCATAAGAAGAACAGGTTCAGAAGAGACTAGTTCCGGGTAAGCGTTTGTACGAGTTGAGTAAGACCAAGGGATGATAAACGAGAAGTTTCCTTCAGATCGTGACTGGCGCAACATAGAGTTCAACAATAAATTTCCGCAGCTTCGAAATCCCCCATTAAAACAAACTCCGATGTGCTGAAGTTTTGTTCGTGCACGAACAAAGTAAGTTTTTCTAAAGTGTCGATTTGAGGTCCACAAGCTCCATAGCACCCACAAATATTCATGGATAGCCGTTCGAAACATAGCTTACGCTAAAGAACTTCGACTGTAGGCGTGGCAGAAAGCATAGAAAATTTTATGTCCGATCGAATTAAAACAGCGACACCACTAGCTTTACCACAACATCACAACATTAATCATTCCGTATTACTACCTAGCCGGGAGGTGTAAATTTATAATCGTACACGTGGCTGTTTAACCGGGTCTCTGAAATTGTCATTACATGGGGTGAATATCACGATACCATTGCGAGTAAAGTTACAAGATTTTTCACAGTGCTTCTTTCATCCAAACACAAAAAGTTTATCCTGCTATTACATGGCGGCACTCAACGAGACCTTGCTCCGTGCAAAGAAATAGAGGTTTCTCTTGTGACATGGTTGGTAGCAAACTTTAGCGAGTCTGTATTAGTATCCCACAAACAGCGTACATCATCAATGTAATCTTGATCGCAGCGTAGTTTAATTCTGCATTCCTGATACAAAAACTTACCATTGTGTCCCATAGTTTCTTACGGAAAGCGTGCACCACATTTCGTGAAAAATCCTAAGTGATATAAAAAGCAGAACCTCCATTTTTTCATAATACGCGTTTTTTTCTGAAGTAAAAATTTTCATTGTGACAGCACGTGATCTTCCATCCCGTGGTCTCCCATATGATGACATCGCTCAATTATATATATATATATATATATATATATATATATATATATATATATATATATATATATATATATATATATATATATATATATATATATATATATATATTGTTACGGTTGTATTAAAGGATAGGTGGATTTATTTACAGGGTGAGGATAAATTTAGGCAGTCGCGGTAAAGATGGAGTATTATTTTTAGCAAGCGTTGTAAAAAATGATCTATCATGAGGCACAGTGTGGCCAATCCCCCATGTGGGTATGAGCCAAGATCTCCTAGGAGATAAGTCAAGACAAGACAAGACAAGACCTCAGGCCGCACCAGACAACGTCGTCTTCCTCTTCTACCTACCCGGCACATACTATACAGCCCGGCTCATACCGTAGCAATCCCCTGTTCACTGACGAAGCCCGCTGGGCGAGTTTGTGTCACTGGAGGGATGATACTTCTTGAGGTGAGCCACGTGCACCAACTGCGTTCGATTTGACCGACGAGAAGGTGTCGTCAAGCGTGCCACAACGTACGTCAAGTTAGTCAAGCGAGTCAAGCGAACGTAGGGGCCTGTGTACTGCGGTAAAATCTTCTGACATAAACCAGGTTTTCGTTGGGGGGTCCACAACCAGTCGAATTCACCTTTTCGGAATGAAATGGCATCATGGCGTTGATCTTATTGTCGCTTGGAGTGATCTTGTGATGCCAGTGTGCGCAAGCGAGCAGCTTGTGGGGCTTCTTCAGCCCGGCACAATGTTTCGGCCACGGACTCATCGGTATGGAGCCTAAATGGAAGGATTGTATCAAGAGAGCTGCGTGGTGATCGAGCGTACAGCAGGTAGAAGGGCGTGAAGTCCATGGTCTCGTGCTTCGCTGTATTCTTTGCATAAGTAATAAATGGTATGATCTCATCTCAGTTTTTGTGATTGGACGCGACGTACATTGCGAGCATGTTAGTAAGAGTTCGATTGGTACGTTCTACCAGATCATTTTTCTGGGGATGTTATGGTGTCGAATGTCTGAACTGTGAAGTGCAGAGGCGAAGCAATTCTTCCACTGCATCCGCGATGAATAGGCGACCATGGTCTCTGATGATTACTTGAGGTGGACCATGGCGAAGAACAACAGAGCGTAACAAAAAGGCAGCGACGCCATCAGCTGTAGAAGATCGTATCGCAGCAGTTTCGGCGTATCTGGTAAGGTGGTCGACGCACACTATTATCCAGCGGTTGTTCGAAGATCGCGGAAACGGGCCCAATAGGTCGATGCCCACTTGCTCGAAAGGCGTAGAAGGCGGTTCTACGGGATGAAGAAGGCCGTGCGGTGCACTGGTAGGTCGTTTGTGGTGCTGGCAATTCTCGCAGCTCAAGATGTATATTTTCGTAAAATCTCGCATTCGGGGCCAGTAAAAACGCTGCTGCACTCGATGCAGGGTGCCAATGAACCCAAGGTGTCCTGACGTTGGATCATCGTGCATAGTACGGAGAACGTCGCATCGAAGACTTTGAGGTACAACCAGTAAATAACGTGCGTCGGTTGCTGAGTAATTCGTTTTGCACAACAGTCCATCACGAATGCGAAAGCGACCACGGCCTTTGAGATTCCAGCGTCAACGAACAAAGGGTCTAAAGATAAATCATTCAGTTGTTCTCGTTTGAAGATATTGGCGTCAGGAAACGTGTGAGAGACCGCAGCAAAACAGATGTCACGGGTATCTGCACTGTCCTCCGTCGTGGTCATAGGTAGGTGAGAAAGGCAATCAGCGTCGAATGACGTCGTATACTTCAATACGAAATGCTGAAGTCAAATTCTTGAAGGCGTAAAGCCCATCGAGCAAGGCGGCCAGAAGGGTCTCGGAGGGTAACAAGCCAACATAATGAGTGATGCTCTGTCACAATCGTGAATGAACGACCGTAGAGGTAACATAGAAACTTCTGAATGGCGAATACAGCCGCTAAACATTCTTGCTCTGTCACCGTATAATTCATTTCAGCCTTGCTTAGAGATCGACTCGTGTAAGCAACAACATGCTCTGCATTATCATGGCGCTGAACAAGCACACCTCCGAAGCCTACTCCCCTTGCGTCACTCTGCACTTCTGCTGAAGAAGAAGGATCGAAATGACGAAGAATAGGCTCACATGTTAGTAGAAATTTCATTTCAGAAAATGCGGCATCACGATCATGTGTCCATTCGAATGGGCTGTCTTTTCGCAACAAGCTCGTCAGTGGGTGTACTACGTCCGCGAATCGGGGCACAAAACGGTGAAAGTAGGAACATAGGCCCAAGAAGCTGCAAAGTTCCTTCAGTGTCTGCGGTGGTTTGGATGTGCCGACTGCTTCGATTTTGCGGGGATCCGGCCTGACACCATCTTTGTCAACTAGGTGACCGATGACTAAAGCTTGTCGTTCACCAAACCGGCACTTCTTAGAGTTCAAAATCAAGCCAGCTTTTCCGAAACAGTCTAAAACAAGGCTTAAACGGACGTTGTGCTCTTCGAAGGTACGCCCAAAAATGACGACGTCATCTAGGTAGCATAAGCACACCTCCTATTTAAGACCACGAAGGACAGAGTCCCTAAACTTTCAAAAGTGGCGGGGCGTTGCAAAGCCCCAACAGCATCACATTGCATTGGTACAGTCCATCAGGTGTCATGAATGTAGTCTTCCCCTTGTCTGAAGGGTGCATAGTTATCTGCTAATAACCTGGCTGTAGGTCTATTGAAGAAAAGTACAAAGCCGAATGTAAGCAGTCAATAACATCGTCCATCCTTGGCAGCGGATATACATCTTTTTTGGTCACGGCGTTGAGTCTTCTGTAATCAACGCAGAACCACCAGGCACCATCTTTCTTCTTAACCAAGATGACCGGTACTGCCCACGGGCTACACGACTCTTCAATAACATCCTTCTTCAGCATTTTCTGAACCTGGTCGGCAATAACTTTTCGTTCTGATGACGACACTCGGTTAGGCTTTTGTCGAATCGGATGGGCAGTGCTGGTGTCAATCCTATGGTGAGCGCGAGAACATGGTAAAGGGCTTCCCTCTTGGCAAATGTCAAACACCGAAGCATGTCGCCTCAACAGATGCCGTAACGTCTGCTGCTCGTGTGACCCCAAAGCGGCGCTAATCATGCCTACGATCTGCGACTCGTAAGAGCAACTGCGCTTGCCAGAGACTGTACCTTTCTCGCTTTCATCGTTGTTAATGACCGCTACAGAACCTTCAGTGGAATCATCGAAGACGCCAAGCTTCATTCCTCGAGGGAGCACAACCGGCATTGGCGAACAGTTCAGTGCCCACAGAAAGGTTGCTCCTTCATCAACAGATACCAAACAACGCGGGACGAGTATGCCTTTCTTAGCACATTGAACGATGGAAGGCTCAACGATGGCGTCAAAATACGTGGCAGATTCTGGGGCGAGCACCGCAACTGACCTCATTGACCATGGCGGCACTGTCAGCTCATCGGGAACAATCAGAGCGTCCTTCGTGGCCTGACGCGCCTCATCGACGAAGGCAGAAACAATGTCACCGCTGACGGAAAGTTCACCGCTTCTACAGTCGACGAAAGCGCCACATCCTTGGAGAAAGTCAAGACCGAGAATCACATCGTGGGTACAACGTTGCAGCACAAGAAACTTTGTTGGGAACACCTTTCTTGCCAATAAGACATTGACGGCACAAACTCCGACAGGATGAAGTACTTCCCCGCCAACACCAAAACCTTGTTGATTCGCCCCCAAAAAATACAACTTTGAGGCCAATGCGACTTTTGAAAGAAATACTCATAACTAATATCATAGCACCAGTGTCCACCAAAGCACTTGTACAAAATCCATCTATTTCCACACGTATCTTGTTCTTGGACATTAAAACTGGCGGAGGCATCTGAGGCAAATCCTGTTGTGTGACCTCACCTCCATTGGTTGCGCCGGCTAGTTTCCCGGCGGTGGTGGTGATGACAGGCGTCGTCCCGGCGAAGGGGAACGATGCAGTCGGCCAGATGGAGGCGTCAAACTACGGTCAGAAGCGGGAGAACTGCCACGGTGATTTCCCCGCCGTGAGGTACTCCTGGAATAGGCGGGCCAATGAACGTTGTTGTGACCAGTACGCGCTGGCGCAAACTCTGATGGGGAACGATATCGGGATGTCGGCTCTCTCTGTCGACGACAGAACCTAGCTATATGCCCGGCGATACCGCAACGGTAGCACACAGGGGCTTGTCGGTATGCATAGTACTCCAGGACGGCATTGCGCTGACGTGGTGGCGGTACGGGTACATATTCGTTCGGGTCGTAATAGGTGTTGGCTGGCTGATGGGGGTAACTGAAGTGGTCTTCGTACCTCGGCAGCGGGTAGTTATTGCGCTGTGACCTCGGTGGTGAGCGTGGCCTGTAGTTGCAGTCATCGTTGCCTGATGCGGCAATTGACACGGAAGAGCGAGAGGGAGGCGGTGCGGGTGTAGCTTCGTATGGCATCAGGCGACCGTGTCGAGTGAGCTCTTCTCGAACGATCTGGCGTATTCTCAACGCGAGATCAAGCGGCGTGTATTCGTCAACACTTGCCACGGTGGTTATATTCGGTAGGCGACCGAACTTGGGGGTGATACGTCGTATCTTCAGGGTCTCGAATGTGCGACAGTGGCTTATGACGTCGGTTACCGTAGCAAGGCTGTCTTTGCTGATGAGGAACTGATACACGTCCTCGGCAATGCCCTTCAACAGGTGGCCAACTTTGTTTTCCTGTGACATGGAATGGTTGACAATCTTGCAGAGCTTCAAGATTGCCTCAACATACGTCGTGCACGTCTCTCCTGGGATCTGAGCTCTCTGCAGTAACGTTTGTTCCGCCTGCTTTCTCTTAGCTACGGAGTCTCCGAAGCACGCTCTCATTTCGGAAACGAAGCGATCCCATGACGTGAGGGCTTCTTCGTGGTTCTCGTACCACACGAGTGCTGTGTCCGTTAAGAAAAATACTATATTGGTCAGCTGGGTCGCCGCGTCCCACTGGTAGTATTTGCTCACCCGTTTGTGGTGTGTGAGCCAGGCATCCACGTCCTCGCCAGATTCGCCACCGAATGTGGGAGGTACAATCAGATCCTGACGCAACCAGGGACCACCCGCACACGAACCTGGTACTAGCGGTGCTGCTGTGACTGGTAGCAGGTCTGCAGCGGCGGGGATCCGGTTTCCTTCTTCGCCATGAGACATCTGAGCTGCCAGTGGTAACGGAGGCCGCCCAGCAAGGCGGTGGCTTCGTCGTAGATCAGACGCTTGAAGCGTCGTGTTACTTGGTTTATAACCCAGCACCTCCACAGCAAAACTGTTACGGTTGAAATAAACGATAGGTTGATTTATTTACAGGGTGAGGATGAAGTTCGGCAGTGGCGGTAAAGATGGAGTCGTCTTCCTCTTCTACCTACCCGGCACATACTACACACTTCCTCTTCTACTACCCGGCCCATACCGTAGCAATATATATATATATATATATATATATATATATATATATATATATATATATATATATATATATATATATATATATATATATATATATATATATATATATATATATAAGTGGTTATAACAGAACAAAAGAAAAGTTCCGACCCGTAACTGTGTCTGCTTACAAGGACACTTCAACAGGTCGGCGCTGGAATAGGGTATGGGGAATAAGAACATGTTACCTTAAAGGGACCCAACACTATGCGCATGGTCAGAAAATGCTGCCGATTGGTAGTAGAGGCTCCCGACAAGACGCGAGCCAAATAATATAGCGCAGTACGCGGACTGGAATTCGCAATAAATTATCAAAGCCAGCTAAAAATTGCTTTCTTTCCTCTCGACCAATCACAGAATAAGCTGAAAAAAGACCCGTAATATGCCCATCTATATGCCATTGGCTATTTTGAACATGACGTGCTCGGTCGTTACAAAAATCACCGTGGGAGGTCACTACTTGTCCACGCGTGCGCGCGCGATCACACTGTTAAAGCCTTGCAGTCGAAGAGAAAAAAGAAAAAGTGCTCAAGGTCCCGAGGCACGTGTGCCGTTTCTCTGTAGACCTGCCACCCGTCCCTGCTTAGCTTTCAGCGCTTTCGTCGGGATGAGAGAAGAGAAAACGCAATTGCAGCTTGCGACAAGCTTTTGTGACTCCACTCGCACTGGACGGATTCTTAAAATTTTTTGCGGCGTTGAATTCGTGAGAAAATAAGCTCTTCGTATAAATTCATTCCATGGTTACTTGAATAAGTTTAAAGGCTCCTTTAAGATGCTCTACTAGTACTTGACAAACAGTATGCATTAGAGAGAATTTTCAGCGTGTGTTTCGAATAAACGATGCAAAAGAATGTTGTTCCAATGTGAGCGTTTTTCCAGATTGTCGTATTTCGGAGTCTGTTTACAGACTGCCTAAGTGAGTCATCTTGGGAGTTAAGCTTGTAGCACACTACACTGTGGTCAACGAAATCCCAGCAGCTGTAGAATATTCCAGTGAAGATGCGCGTGCTTCAATGACATCAAAGCGTGAAATAAAAAAAAAATTAAGGAAGGAGGAGGACTTTATTTACAAGTATGGCGGTCTCATGCCGTCAATTTTACACAGTGTGGCTGTCTTTCCAAGCACTATGAACTTGGTTCTGCCAAGCGTCGGGATTAAGTGCGCCTGTCTCTATTTAGTCAGTATACGTGCCTGCTGGCATCGATTCTCTATTTCCCGCAGCAGCGGCGAATGCTGCTGGTGATTAGTGTACTCCAAAGATCTTTCGCATAACCTTATGGGGCTACCTTTCGAGATGAGTACCAAGAACCAACCCAGCACCAGGTCGGTGTACTCCTCAACCCATTGGGAAAAACTGGTGGGTTCCTGGTGAACATGGAGAATCGAACGCGGTAACTCCCGCATCGGAAGCAGTCGCTCTAGTCGTGTAGCCACCGCTTTGGTACATTGACCTACAAGTGAATTACCTGGCGAATCCCATCACGACGCCGCTTTTCTTTTTCTCGTGATTCTAGTTTTTGCGTACGGACGCACTCCGTTTATTGGCGTGTTTCGACAACAGGGTTACACTGGCACGTTATCCGAATAACAGTGACGTCGTTTCAGCTTAGGCGTGCTCGTCGTGCTAGACAGACGCCTGTTCTTTGTCCGCTGTTTTATTTGCAGATGTGCGTCGCCATCACCAATGCGCGTCATTGTGCTTGCCAGGCACGGCTTTTTCCGTTGAGTGCGCATTCCCGCTCCGTGTGAAGCGCCATTTTGTTGCACGTGCGTCCCTTCGTCGTGTCTCGACAAAATGCACTGTCTGCAGGTGCCGTGAGACACAATGGGTCCCTGTCAATATGTACATACTTTTGGCATGTTCACAACTGGGCGACACCATCTCTATATATCGTCACGTCCCCGGTGGAAGTATCCAGAAAGAGAAAGGCAGCGAAAGCGGCTTCCCGGAAACAGTAGACCTGCCCGACTGACTGTCTGAGAATTTCGGCGGGAATGACGAGTCGCGCGCCTCGAAATCCCCCGACGAGCATTGACTCGCTGCGGGGTTCATGGCTTGAAGCTCAATGAAACAGACTACTCATCCAGCGCGGACCCTTTCGCGATCACTACAATACTCGTCATCCCCACAAATGATGGAACCAGCGATGACTCTCTCGGCTGCAGTTGTGGTTTTTGATGCGAGATGGCGTCAGTTGTCTATGTGTTTGTTGTTCTTTTTTTTTCAAAACTGGTTCACTCCGCTTTTAATGTGTCGTTTTTTCTTGCATTGCCGCCTCTGTTCCAGTGCTAGAAGCATCTCTTTGCGCAAGTAGGAGAATAAAGAGAAGTTATTTTAATGAGAAAAAAAAGGGGCTTTATAGAGTGAGCGAGAAAAAGTTTTGCTCCTGCTCAGTCAAGCTGTCCAGGCAGGGTTTTTTTTTCTTTTTTACGATCCCCATAATCTGCGCTTACTCTAAATGACAAACAAATTCACTTGCGTAAGTTTTTTTCTTCTGTTGGTTGCGAAAAGGCTAAATGTCCGAAACGCACTGGCACATCCTGTTCATGTTATTATCCTGACAGAGCTTGTTTCGCGAAAATTACGGCGTCGGTGTTGTTGGTTGTGAGCGAAAAACCATTCATCACCGAAAAATCAAGAATGATGCAAATAAAGTAAATACTATTCTAGGAGCGAAGTGGAGCCCGAACCAGAGCTGTGGGAACCAAGTGGGGATCGAACCCGTGTCGTTTGCGTGGCAAGCGGGTGTTCTACCACAAGGCCATGCCTCTGATTTGTTTGCATGGTATTTAATAAAGTATTTGCGCAGCAAAGACAAATAAAGTGAACAAAAGTACAATCAAATTGCGAAAATAAGCGCTCAAGCGTTCCTCATAAACACTCAATGTCTAACACAGTGTGAGTTCCTCCCATGGAGAGTTCTTCGCATCGTGTTATGCGAACAAAAAAGAGGTGAGGTGAAACAGTTCTCTAAGATAGAGTACCAGTCTGGTCTAAAACCTAGCTCGTCGTAAATGTTCTGGACGTGGATAGCCCTTTGAATAAACTGTGTGCATGAAGAGGTGGTGGGCTCTGCATTGTGGTCTTGCATTCGTGTCTTCCACAAGCTGTGCATACCCATGAGGAAAAACATGTGATATCGTACTTCATCAAGTGATGCTGGTAGAAGATAACGTATCGTGTGAGGATTAATGACGAAACGTTTTTCAGTGCTCGATGAAGGACATCCCAAAACAGTATGGCATCTTTGCAGCTAACAAAGCAATCTTCAATCATTTCCGGCACATCACATAGACGGCTGTTAACAGGCGGAATGAAAATACCCTTTATTTTTAACCACGTGTTTACCGCCAATGTTTCAGAGTGGAGTTTATAGAAGAATGTTTTTGAATTCGGTGGAATGTACATTTTGCGCACTCGCTTCAACATATCGTCACCTGGAAGATTGGAGTACAGTGAGCGTTGCAACTGAGTTGGGAAGAGTGTACTCAGTAGATCCTTATACAGCCCCTTGCGCGATATTGTGCACAGGTATTCTACAGAAAAGCGAGCTTTAAAGAACTGAACTGCGAGGTAAACTTCCTGCATGAATCCCCACAAGCATGGGCGTTCGGAGAAGTTAAGCCTTCACCTTACTCACTTCCTCTCCATACGCATGCGTATGCGCGGCCGCGCCTCTGCTTGCACAAGCAGTGAAAAGAACTTTCTCTGCTTGGAAATGCAGTGAAAGTAGCTTTCATGCTTAGATAACACACGCGTTCAGTATATAGGATTCAGAATGCATCAGGAAATATTGCAGTAATAATGCGCGGTACAGGCGTCCTTTGCCAACGGGCGTTAGAATGCGTGATTATCATAATGACTCTATGGTTGGAAGCTGGTACCCCACTACCAAAGGCACACACGCTACTGCGTATAGTGAGTGCATAGCGAATTCGAAAAGGTTTGATGCACAAGTTTTTGAAATATGCACTAGAAACAGCATGTCACTATCGCGTTGAAGTCCTTAAGACGAAGGTCTAGGGTTCCTAATTTTTGAAGATCTTGCGAAAAAATTGTGAACTGAACTCATTCCAATGCAAGCAGCCAAGTTTTAAAAAGAAATGGATGCTCAGTAGGGCAACATATAACTTTGCCTGTCGCTGTTATTTGCTTCAGCCCAAGAAGTTCCAGTTTCGCGAATGTTACTACGAGCACGACGCCTAGAAGCGCATCAAGATGGGTGAGTTGGCGTGACGGCATGTGGGAAAGCAGCGCACAGCCGAGTGTCTTTCCTCCTTATGGGCGCTTTTCCAGAGACAACTCAGGAATTCGCAGCGCTTGTTGGATGCTCCCGCCACTGTGCACCGAAATTTGTCAAGTCGCATATACACCGACTATTTTAATGCAATGTACTGCAAAGTACACCTGGTATCTATTGCTAATTTTTTACCGAGTCCACCGATTGCAAAAAAGTCTCATGCATTGTGTTTATTGAATGCAATTTTTCTGACGTTGTGCACTCTGATGACAAGTCAGCCAAGAACGTATAGTGTACTTATTCTGTACCGAAATTCCCTACTGAGATAGCTAGGGAAGCAAGTTCGCCTTTCGAAGAGCTTGTCATTTTTCATTGCCTTATGTTTTGTTATATATTTCATGCTTCGCAACAGGAAAAAAAAACAGTGAAAACTAAAGATTACCCCCGTTTCTTCGCTTTTTCTTTTTCGTAACGTGGCATTTTCGACCGGGATTCATTAAAATACTTGCTGTATAACTTCCCGTATTTTTTTAGACTTTCTTGAGCCTGAACGCTGCATTTTATTTCGTATGGAGTCTCAAAGAAGCTTGGGAGAGAGAAAAAGCTAATCTAAATTTATATGGCAGCTGGGACTCTCCCTTTTTTTTTTCCCTCTGCGTTGCCTCTTCTTTTCGCTGACGTCGATGGCGCCGGCTTCGCTTCATTTGCCTCTTTCTTGTTTTTTGTTTTGTTCTGGGCAAGACCGTTTAGCTGTAGCAGTTGTCTGCTTTTTTTTCTTACACCGGATGGCACGAAAATGGTCTCCAGCGTTTCCCCTTCTTTTCCTTTTTCGGCAAAGTTTGCTTCGATGGTTCGCCGTGGACTTTTGCGCGCTTCACTTCGTTCTTGTGCAGTGTTGTTATGTTCGGTTCGCCCCAATTCTTTCTCGTTTTTTCCTCGCGTTCTTTCCTTGCCTACGTAAGCCTTCGCAGAAGTACTTTTTCTAGCTAGTTTCTGTCTGAATGTCTTGCTGATCGATGCCCGATCTCTTTTTGCCAGGTTCATTTTGCTGGCCTGCACGTGTATTTTCTTATCTATGTACGTTTTTACAATACTTTTTTATACTTTTACAGTTTTACCTTTTGTCTTGAAAGCCTCTTTGACAGAGTCCGCCTGATTAGCGTTCTGGTCGATTTTATGCTTTTCCTAATTGTATTGCGCACTTTTTGTGCTATCTCCATAGCGGCTGCTCAGCTGCTTCTCTCGGCTGCTTTTCCGCTGAAGTCCTTTGTGACTTCCTTTATGACTTTTATTGCGATCGAAGATTCACGTGTTGTTTGAAGCACGTGTTTCTGGACATCCGTTGTTTTGTTTTTCTTTTTTGAAGCGTGTGAGTGGAGAAGAGAGCGGGACTTCTTCGTATAATTGTTTGCTGGTGTGTGCTACATGGTGTCTGCTGTCTGCCTGCAGTAACGTGATTTCTAAGGCAACCTGACTAACTGCAAGGACAGTGACACTACTTCTGTCTGTTTGTCTGTCTGTCCGTCCGTCCATCCGTCCATCTGTCTGCCAGTCTGTGCATCCGTCCGTCCGTCCGTTCGTCTGTCTGTCTATCTGTCTGTCTGTCTGTCTGTCTGTCTGTCTGTCTGTCTGTCTGTATGTATGTATGTATGTATGTATGTATGTATGTATATATGTATGTATGTATGTATGTATGTATGTATGTATGTATGTATGCATGCATGTATGTATGTATGTATGTATGTATGTATGTATGTATGTATGTATGTATGTATGTATGTATGTATGTATGTATGTATGTATGTATGTTCATCTGTCTGTATATATGTCCATCCAGTGAACGCTCCAAGTGCCGTCGTCTCACATCTCATCATGATATATTCATCATATACGACTGCTGGCATGCAGCGGACATTCGAAAGACTAAAAATTGAAAACAATAAAATCGAAAGGTGAAACTGAAAAAAATACAAACAATTGTAACTATGTCTTACAGATAAAATCAGTAATACAGTGTAATGATACAAGTACTAGTCGATTTGCAACACTCTGATTGGGTATGTGCCGATGTGATAAGACGCACAAATTGTTCTCAAAGTAAAAAAAAAAAACCTTATGCGTAATTCTACTCAGTTGGCACATATGACTTTAAAGTGAAACGGCAAATAAAAGCGAGGCATTAGATAGTTTTAGTACTGCGTACGCTGCGTACGTGGCGGCGTTGCGTACGTAAGGACGCCATGTTCTGCGTAGTGCGCATGCGCAGACCGCAACGCGCACGTATCGCGTTACGTACACAGCCGCTACGTACGCACGCATGAGATGCGAGCGTGCGTACGTATGGGGTGATCGCGCCGCTCTCTAACAAGTTCGCGACAGCGCGAGACTTCGTTTTGAAGAATGGCGGCATCAAGGCAAGCACCGACCCGCTCTGTGGCTTAAAATATGGCCATAATCTGGCTATAACACTTGGATTGGCTCACATTGGCTGTCAACAACACGTGCTTCTATTTTGATCTACCAGATGACGCAACACGCTTCACGCTCGTTACGTACACGGGTACTACGGCGTACTAAAAGCCGATTAGTGGCAAATGACGCCACGTAACGCAAGGCGCTTTCGTGATGCGTACGTAGCACCATTCCGCAGTACTAAAGCTCTCTATTATTTCTTTGCCGTAGATGGCGCACGTGCGTGGGATAAACCACGTGTGTTTGAAAAGGGTGTTGTGAACAACTTTGCGGTGCTTTAGGGTGGCAATGGTTCCTAAAAAAATTGGCAGATCCCCCGTACAGTGGCGATCGATGACATGCGAAGCACGAATGAGAAATGTTGATATGTCACTTTATTATGAGCACAACGTTACGAGGTGGAGGTAAATGATACCGTACATGACTGCCGTGCCATGATTATCATGTTTGGATGTGTCCTTTACCTTCATCATCTATTCACGTCACGTGATACCAAATTTAGTATATGTCGAGCTAGCAAAACGGCCGTGAGCACGCTATGAGCGTGGTATTTTGTCATGTTCTTACATGACAAGCATGTCAGGATTATCATGTTTGCGCCAGTCATATATTTCGTCATCCATCGACGTCACGTAACACCAAATTTGGTATATGTGAAGCTAGCAAAACAGCCGCGAACGCATCATGAAGGGGCCAATATACTCCAATGTAGCGCTGACGTGCGCGCACGCTGGGCACATAGACATGACCAGCGTCAGTCGGCGCAGCCCACCGGCAACCGGCGCAAAATGCGACATGCTGCATTTCATGCCGATGCGTTACCCAGACAACACTGCGTCTCCCTCTTTTTGTGACGGAGGGATGCCGGATGCGCTGAAACACACATGCGTCAAAGTAACGCACCGCGGCGCGCGCCTGCGAGTATATGGCAGGACTGACGACTGGCGTGGCAACGCCGGCGGGACGCGACGAAATGAACGCCGGCGAGATGAACAATGTCGAAATATATTGGCGCCTTGACTGTAGCATCTAGTCATGTTCTTACATGACACGCATCTCATGACTATCATGTTTGTACCAGTGACATACCTTCGTCATTCATTGGCGTCACGTAATACGAAATTTGGCATGAGTGAAGCTAGCGAAATGGCCGCGAGCGCATCATCAGTGTGGCATGAAGTTGTGTGGTTACATGACACGCATGTCATGATTTTCATGTTAGGGTCCGTTTCTTGTGTTCGCCATGCAATCATGCCGTATCATACCAGTTTTGCAACATGCCATCTGAACGAAACCAGCACAACAGCTGCAAAACCGTGACATGTAAATCATGACATTCATGACATACATATGATTTTCACAGTACTACCGATCATGTATGCTCGTCTGCTCGTCATACAGTCATGTCAAGGCATACCAAGTTTGGTATCGATACCATTAACGAAGCGGCGAGGAGAGCTATAGGTCGTAAGTGGATAGATAGATAGATAGATAGATAGATAGATAGATAGATAGATAGATAGATAGATAGATAGATAGATAGATAGATAGATAGATAGATAGATAGATAGATAGATAGATAGATAGATAGATAGATAGATAGATAGATAGATAGATAGATAGATAGATAGATAGATAGATAGATAGATAGATAATCGCTGAATTTCGCTAAGAAATGCTTCGCATTTAAAAGTTGTCCCATTTTAATCCTCCGTGGTGGCGTTTCACAAGCTTTGCGCGGTAATATTCTGGTAGAGTAAGTAGGTTCATGTCCTGAAATATGGGATTGGTGTGACAGCAATAAGACACACTTGTGATGGCACCAACAACTCCTTTCTGTATGACGTGCAATTTGTGGATATTTGTTAACGTGGCCGTACGTAAAACCAGTTGACAGTAGGTAACATGAGATAAAAAAATTGGCAGCATATCCACGGAGTGAATGATGGAGAGTGGGGCGAAGCATTCGTCCGTCCATTAGTTTTTGCTTCCTTCCGTCTGTGCGACCGTCCATGCGTCCATCCGCCCGTCCGTGCGTGCGTCCCTTCCTGCGTTCGTCCATGCATCCGCCCTTGCGTCCGTTCAAGCGTCCATCCATGCATCTGTGTGTGTGTCCGTTCGTCCATCTATTCAACACTCCAAGTCGCACCATCTCGCATCTTTTTATCATATATTCCCCATATAAAAGCACCGCCATTCAGTGGACATTCCAAAGACTAAACGAGAGGTGGCACACGCACACTTTCTAACAGCACGCCCTTCCGGCCTACTTCCCACCTTTAACCACCTCGAGTTCATGGTATATACTAGTTCATTGTATTCATGGCACTGCGGCTCAACGCTCGCTAAACCTTTCTAAAACTAAGGTGGTTACACCCAGCGGGTATAACGTAGCAACCCTTTCCCTTCAGATAGTGCTCAATGTACATGCAAGGGCTGCTAATGGGGAGCGAGCGTGCACGTTAACTAAGAGCCGAATGCTCTTGTCTCTCATACCCCATTATCAGCTATTGGCATGTACATTGAGCACTATTTTTTTGTTGTTAAACAACGCACAGACGGAATCTCTCACCGGCACCACCTTGTAGGTCAAAATGTTTGCAGGTCGAAGCGTAAGACTGGTTACATACTACGCGGGAGGAACAGGTGCCGCTATAAGGAGCTTCGCCCCTAAATCAAGGTTTTATCGATGAGATGTTTCACTGACTTAGGTAGTAAGAAACGCACCCGCGATAATATGTCTGAAATGATTGATAGAATGCCGGATAGCTTTTCAGTAGGTGTGTTCCAAGACATCTGTTCATCGAAAATTATTACCAGACACTTAATATGCTTTACTATATGAAATTCTAAACTACCAAGTTTTTATGGTACATGACAAGGAGTTTGTTTATTCTGCCAGGCTGTATAGCCTTTTTGTCTATTGCTTTGTTTTTAATGCAAAGCATTTCTTAGCGAAATTCGGTAACTTCAGCAGTATCTATCTATCTATCTATCTATCTATCTATCTATATATATATATATATATATATATATATATATATATATATATATATATTTCTTGAAAGTCTTCCTGGATTCTGGTCGAGTTATAAGTCACCAGAAGAAGCGAACGAGCAAACGAAAAACGATGCTTTATGGCAACAAAGCATCGTTTTTCGTTTGCTCGTTCGCTTCTTCTGGTGACTTATATATATATATATATATATATATATATATATATATATATATATATATATATATATATATATATATATATATATATATATATATATATATATATATATATATATATTGTACCGAAGCATAGTAGCGCCAGCTCTGTGCCAGCGTGAAAGAAAACGTTGACGTCCGTGTGTGGCTCGTGCTTGCCGGGTTCCTGCCTGTACCAGCTTGTTGCGGCTAACGTTTCTCGAATAATAACCTGTGTTTTAACGCAACCTTGCTCGTTGCATTTGGTGGAAACGTGCTGGGTAACGTCCTGGAGCTCCGCAGCCATAAGCTACCATCTCAGTCCGCGATGACCGAGCGCGTCGATCCCCCCCAAGGCTCTTCCACGCTGCCACCTGTAATGTGTTCTGGTTTACTTCGTCTGCGTGACCCACCAGTATACAACGGCACTGAATTTCATGATGTCGAGGACTGGCTGGCAAAGTACGAGCATGCCAGCGCGATTAACAAGTGGGATGACCCTGCGAAGCTGACTCACGTCATCTTCTACTTGACGGATTTGGCCAACCTATGGTTCACTAACCACCAAGCCGACATCCCCACCTGGTCGGTTTTCAAAGAGACCGTCACCTCGTTTTTCGGTCGTCCAGCCATGCGTAAGCTTCGTGCTGAAGTGGGCCTGCAGGGACGATTTCAGCGAAATGGTGAGAGCTTCACGAGCTACATTTAGGATGTGATCAGCCTCTGTAGGCGAGTTGATGCGAGGATGACGGAGGCTGACAGAATAAAGAATATATTGAAAGGCATTAATGACGACGCTTTTCATATGCTTGTGGCCTAAGACCCACAGACCGTCGCGGCCGTGATTCAGCTATGTCAAAGTTTCGATGAGCTGCGCAAGCAACGAATTTCTACACGTCGCGCTAATACGCAAACAACTCATATTTCGGCTTTGGAGTGCAAAAGCAGTGGCCCCGACTACAGCGTGTTAATGCCTCAAATTCAACAGTACATCCGGGAGGAAGTTGCTCGACAGCTCTCTCTGGTCGCCCCCATCAACGAGACCCCCACAACACTGGACCATTCACTTCGCCGTGCTATTCAGATGCAAGTTGCCGAGGCTCTCCCTTCGCCCGCGTCCCCAATATCAGTGGCTGCACCGCTGACTTATGCAGAAGCCGTCCGCCGACCTCCTGCCCAACCGCCGCTCCCTTCATACAGTCCAGCCACCAACTACTACAGGTCACCAGTTTCGGTTTATCCGGTAAATCGGCCCTTTCCACCACCTCGAGCACCTGTAAACTCTTGGCGTACTCCGGATAACCGGCCCGTCTGCTACAACTGTGGTATTCCAGGACATGTCGCGCGCCACTGTCGTCGCCGTGGATTCTATTTTAATGATGTTCAGCATTCCGGCAACATACCTCGGCAATCAGAATCGCATGTGACACCTGATTCACATGACCCCCGCTCACGTCGACCAGACTTCAGCCGACGTCGATCTCCTTCACCCCGTCTTCGGTCTCCTTCCCCCATGCTTCACCGTTCCAACCACACCCAGAAGGAAAACTAACAGTCGCAGTTCCTGAGGCAAGAGCTGCGCCACCGACGAAGTTTCCAAGGCCTCATCTTTCGCCCCCTAATGAGATTGCCGTGTTTGTGGATGGTTTCGCCACAACTGCTCTTGTCGACACAGGTGCCGCTATATGTATAATCAGTGAAGTGTTATGCCGCAAACTGAACAAAGTGACGACTCCACTGGTTGAAATTTCTTTACGCACAGCGAGTTCGCAGCACGTCCAACCTTCTGCCACATGCACTGCCCGTGTTGTGATTCAAGGAGTGCTTTGCATCGTTGAATTTGTCGTCCTTCCGCATGCGTCTCATGAAATCATCCTGGGATAGAACTTTCTTTCCGCTAATCATGCGGTTGTCGACTGCGCTCGTGCTCAACTCGTTTTGTTTCCATTCAGCACGACATTCATAGATCTCCCTCGCGCACCCAAAAAGGTGATCGTCGCCGCTGACGTCGTCATTTCTGCTTTTTCGGTCGCCGCGGTATCTATTTTGTGCAACTCCGTTTCCTATTCAACTGCCCTCTTCATGCCGTCACAAGAATGCGCTCGTCGCCGGAACCTTCTCGTCCCGTTTGCCGTCATAACACCTGCCGATGGCTCCAGTGCCGTGTACGTGTGCAATCCGTTCCCTTGTCCTGCTACCTTATTGCATGGCGAATGTATTGGGAGTCTTGACACTTATGATGACATCTTTCCTTTCGATTCCCGTTCTGACACGACACCGACTTCCGTAAATGCTGTCACAGCTGCCACCGCGCCCTCACTACCTGACTAAGACGTTCTGTTGCGCAGCGTAGACACCGGCCTTACGCAAGACCAGCGCAATCAGCTCGTTCAACTACTTCACCGTTTCCGCACCTCCTTCGACCGCGGACAACCTCCCTTGGGGCGCACGTCAGTTGTCGCTCACCATATCGACACCGGTCATCATACTCCACTTCGTCAGCGCCCCTACCGCGTCTCGCAGGCTGAGCGTGTCGTCATCACTCAACACGTCGACGAGATGCTGCAACGTGGTGTTATTCAGCACTCACACAGTCCTTGGGCTTCTCCAGTGGTCCTCGTGCGAAAAAAGGATGGCTCCATCAAGTTTTGCGTGGATTATCGTCGACTAAACAACATCACATGCAAGGATATTTATCCCCTGCCATGCATCAATGACGTCTTGCATTGCCTTCAAGGTGCGGAGTTTTTCTCTTCACTGGATCTGCGCTCTGGATATTGGCAAGTGCCAATGGCTGAACCAGACCGTCCAAAAACGGCGTTTGTGACCCCTGACGGCTTATATGAATTTAATGTAATGCCCTTCGGTCTTTGCAATGCGCCTGCGACTTTTGAAAGAATGATGGACAGTGTCCTCAGGGAACTTAAATGGCACATCTGTCTTTGCTATTTAGACGACATAGTTGTATTCTCGACGAATTTCGAAACTCATCTTTCCCGTCTGAAACAAGTTCTTCAGTGCCTTACGGCAGCCTGGTTGCAACTAAACTTCAAGAAATGTCGTTTTGGCGCCCGCAAACTCACAATTCTCGGCCACGTCGTTTCAAAAGAAGGAATATCGCCAGACCCTGCCAAACTGCGTGCCGTTGCCGAGTACCCCAAGCCTACTACCCTAAAGGAGCTTCGTAGTTTCGTAGGCTTGTGTTCCTATTTTCGGCGTTTCATTCGCAATTTTGCCTCTATAATTGCTCCCCTGACTCAGCTTCTCTCCCGTTGCGCGGACTTCTCTGGCAGGAATTCCCACTGCGATGACGCATTCACGGCGCTGCGCCGGCTACTCACGTCTCCGCCAGTTCTCCGCCACTTCGATCCCAAGGCACCCACTGAAATTCACACGGATGCAAGCGGTGTCGGCCTCGGTGCCATTCTCGCTCAACGCAAAGATGGCTGCAACGAGTACGTTGTCGCCTATGCCAGCCGTACCCTAACGAAGGCAGAGTCCAACTATTCCGTCACGGAAAAGGAGTGCTTGGCTATCATTTGGACTATAGGAAAATTTCGCACTTACCTTTACGGACGCCAGTTTGATGTTGTCACAGATCACCATGCCTTATGCTGGTTAGCGTCCATGTAAGATCCTACTGGCCGCCTCGCGCGTTGGGCTATACGCCTTCAGGAATACGATATCCGTGTTGTTTATCGCTCAGGACGCAGACATTCAGACGCCGATGCACTACCCGTTCTCTACTGCCTCCTGACCTTGCCTGCTTATGAACTGCCATTTGCGATTCGTCATCGTTGAGCATCACTGACATGCCATCCGAACAGCGCAAGGATCCTTAAATCAATTATTTGCTCGACGTCCTCTCTCACAGTTCGTCAGAAACGACTTCACGCTCCCTCTCTCGTCAAGCAAGACACTTTGCGGTCCGTGAAGGCTTGTTGTATTGCCGCAATTACGTGACGGACGGCCGTAGGTGGCTTCTTGTCATCCCTCGTCATTTGCGTTCCGACATCTGCGCTGCCTTTCACGATGACCCCCAGAGTGGCCACGCTGGAGTATTTAAGACTTACTCTCGCCTTCGTCTAAGGTACTACTGGCGCGGCATGTGTCGGCACGTTCGCCAGTACGTTCGGTCATGCACCACGTGTCAACGACGCAAGACACCTTTTCACAGCACTGCTGGCCCTTTGCAACCCTTAACCTGCCCAGCGAGACCATTCGACCGCGTCGGAATTGATATTTATGGTCCTCTACCCAACTCTCTTCGAGGCAACCGGTGGATTATCGTCGCCGTCGATCATTTGACACGCTACGCTGAAACATGTGCGCTGCCTGCTACCACTGCGAAAGACGTTGCGTCTTTTCTTCTTCACCATCTCATTTTGCGACACGGTGCACCTCGTGAATTACTGAGTGACCGCGGACGCGTGTTTCTCTCGAACGCCGTCGACGAGCTACTCAAGGCATGTCGCACTGTTCATCTGAAATCCTCGGCATACCATCCTCAAACCAATGGCATGACGGAACGCTTTAACCGTACCCTTGGAGATATGCTTGCCATGTACTCATCTGACGACCACACTATAATTGGGACCATGTGCTCCATTTTGTCACGTACGCGTACAACTCTGCGCCGCAAACAAACACTGGTTTTCTCCTTTCTTCCTCCTGTACGGACGTGAGCCATCATGCTCCATGGACACCATTCTCCCTCACAGGCCTGATGTTTCCGAAGCAACGCCTGTTTCCGAAGCAGCTGCTTATGCCGAAGAGTGTCGTCAACTCGCTCGCTCATTTACCGCACAAGACCAATGGCGCCAGAAAACTGACCACGATTCCTCTGCGTCTACTGTAGAATATAACCCAGGAATGCTGGTTTGGCTCTGGGTCCCGTCTACCCCTCCCGGTCTTTCCCCGAAGCTTTCGTCGAAATACCATGGCCCCTACCATGTGGTGCGGCAAACATCTCCTGTCAACTATGAAGTTGAGCCCATTGATCCACCTTCGGACCAACGCTGCCGTGGGCGTGAAACAGTACACGTATCACGCCTCAAACCGTGCTATGACCCCCTTGTCGTGTCCTTTCCCTAGGTCGCCAGGTTGGCTCCTTTCTGCGCGGGGAGTAATTGTACCGAAGCATAGTGGCGCCAGCTCTGTGCCAGCGTGAAAGAAGACGTTGACGTCCGTGTGTGGCTCGTGCTTGCCGGGTTCCTGCCTGTACCAGCTTGTTGCAGCTAACGTTTCTCGAATAATAACCTGTGTTTTTACGCAACCTTTCTTGTTGCAATATATATATATATATATATATATATATATATATATATATATATATATATATATATATATCCGCTTACAAATTTCGGCTCCCCTGGTTGTTTCGATAATGGGATCTATACCAAAGTTAGGTATGGCAGAACATGACTGTATGAATAGCATAAACGACAAATCCTTCCATGAAAATCATGACATGTATTTCATAACTGTCATGATTTACACGTCATGGTCTTGTTGCTGTTGTCGCGGTTTCGTCCCCATGACATAGGGCAAAACTTGTATGGTGTGGAATGACTGCTTGGCGAACTTAGGTGACGGGCACTAACGTGGAAATCATGACATGCGTGTCGTGAAAGTCACGACTACACGCCACACTCTTGGCGCGTTCGCGGTCGTTTCGCTAGCTTCACATATACCAAATTTAGTATTACGTCACCTTAACAAACAACAAAGGTAAATGACACATCCAAACATGATTTACATGATATGCGTGTCATGTACGACATGAAACCATGCGACGCTCCTAGCGCGCATGTGGTTGTTATGCTAGCTTCACATATAACAAATTTGGTATTACGTGACGTGAACGGACGACTGAGCTATATAACTGGTTAAACATGATAATAATGACATGTATGTCATGTAAGCACATGATTACATACCACGCTCATGATGCGTACGCGCCCATTTCACTATCTTCATATATACCGAGTGTGGTTTTACGTAAGTTGATTGAATGGCGAAGCTAAATGATGCATCCAAACATAATAATCATATTATGCGTTTTTTGTAAAACATGACTACTTGCTACGCTCATAGTGCGCTTGCGGCCGTTTTACTGGCTTTACATATACCAAATTTGGAACTACGTGACGTGAATAGACGACGAAGGTAAATGACACGTCGAAATTCATGATCACGACACGTGTGTGAGGTAAAAGATTACTGCATGCACGCTCATAGCACGCTCGCGGCCGTTTCACTAGCTTCCAAACTTCTAATTGGTATTACGTGACATGAATAGACGATGAACACAAATGCCAAGCGCAAACACGATAATCATAACATGGAAGTCATGTATGGCATAGTTTACTTGCCTACCACTACTGGTGCTGGTATTTCAAACTTAGGTGCTACCGTCATTACATGACTATAAACAACATAGTTGCATCTTACGTTGATATATACGGGAGTGTACATTACATTTCTAATTGTGATTACTGTGTACTACGTCGTTCCGCGTTGTAACGTTGCGCTGATTTTAAAATGACATACCAACCTTCGTCATTCGTGCTTTGGATATGATCAATTCGCAGTAGGCGTGGGATCTGCCTATTTTTTGCCATGTTATTTCTTTATTATTTTTAATGACGTTCTTTCTTGTATTTGCTTTGTTTTTCTATGTACAGAAAAAAAAAACTGGCAGCATATCCACGAAGTGAAAGATGGAGAGTGGGGCGAAGCATTGGTCTGTCCATTCGTTCTTGGTTCCGTTCGTCCACGCGTCCGTCTGTGTGGCTGTCCATGCGTCCATCCGCCCATCCGTGCGTGCGTCTGTTCGTGCGTCTGTTCGTGCATCCGTCCCTGCGTTCGTTCATGCGTCCGCCCCTCCGTCCGTTCATGCGTCCATCCATGCATCTGTCTGTGTGTTCGTTCGTCAATCTATTCAACACTCCAAGTACCACCATCTCGCATATTTTCATGATATATTCCTCTTATAGAAGCACCGCTATCCAGCGCACATTCCAAGGACTAAACGAGAGGTGGCACACGCACACTTTCCTACGGCTTGCGCTTCATGTCTACTTGGTACCTTTAGCCACCTCGAGTTCATGGTATATACTAGTTCACTGCATTCATGGCACTGCGGCCCAACGCTCGCTAAACCATTCTAAAACCAAGGAGGTTACGCCCAGCGAGTATGACGTAGCAACCCTTTCTTGTCAGATAGTGCTCAAAGTACATGCCAATGGCTGCTAATGGGGAATGAGAGACAGGAGAATTCGGCGTTTACTTTCTTACGGCTTGCGCTTCGTATCTACTTCCCACCTTTAACCACCTCGAGTTCATGGTGCATACTTGTATACTGTATTAATGGCACTGCGGCTCAACGCTCGCCAAACCTTTCTAAAACTAACCCCCGAATGCAGAGATGTTACTTGGCTCGCGACTTCAACTTAACTTGAGCAAGTCGGCGCGAAGCAAGCAGTGGACTTCAAAACGCCCAAGTCAGCCTTCGCGTTTCATAGATGCTCAGGCTGTCTTGCTTGGTCAAGTCAAGAACGAGCTTCGAAGCAGAAACACGCTGCTCGCCTGCTAACGAGGGTAATAATGAAGTTGTTCGCGTAAAGCACGCATTACACCAAAAAAAGACCATACGTTTTAAAATAACTATAAAAACGAAGGGCCACAAGCATATTTTGTCAGTTTACGGCTAACGAGCGGCACATGGTGCCTGCCGCCACAGAAATGCGCAGTGTTGCTTCTGTAAAGCGTTCTTTGCCCGCTGGTTTTAGTGGCCACCTTAATGCGGCGCGTTTCT
Organism: Rhipicephalus annulatus; assembly: GCA_013436015.1. Lineage (NCBI taxonomy): Eukaryota > Metazoa > Arthropoda > Arachnida > Ixodida > Ixodidae > Rhipicephalus > Rhipicephalus annulatus. Next base: position 72,569 of record WOVY01010246.1, on the reverse strand, counting down.
CTACGCTTGCTTGATTGGAGGCGAAACAAGCATCGCGTTGGGTTCTTTCGTCATTATGTATTTTTTTAATCGGATGCCACGGCGTGTATTTGTGCTGAGCTGGATCACGAGGGAACGTGGTTTTCACGGTATTTGCCTTTCTGTTCGCCTGTGGATATGCTTGTAACGGGCTCGGTCGCAGTTATATATTAAAAAAAAAGTTTTGGGAACAAATGTGATTCGTATGATTTTGCTGAGCTTGGTAAACAAGAGAAAAAGCGGGGGTCAGGACATTACCTTCAACAGAATTCTGTCTCGCAGGGTGCAGCAATGTATCGCTGCATGATGGTGATGCGGATAAAAAAACCCGTGATAGGGGCACCACTTTTTTATGTGTGTGTAATTTTACGTAGCGTTGTGCTACAAGCGATGCCTTTCTGAGCGAGAAACAGCGCCCTAGACGGGACGAAAGGATAGACGAGGCACACGGACACAGCACCGAGTCAATTTTTTTTACCAAAAGAGACGGAAAATGTCGTCGTGTTATAGAAAAACAGAAATAGCCTTTGCGGTTACGGAACACTTCGGCGTTGTCGACACCGGGACTATTAATACGCACGTGTGTGTAGTCGACACAACCTGTAACGCAAGGGAACTCAGCCACTTCATAACAGTCCGCCGGCTTCGGAAAGCGCACCAGTATCGCGTACAAGTGCTTTGCGATGAGTAGCGTAACTTTTCCGACTGCACGGCACACTGTCGACTACGGAATGCGGACGAAATTTCCGGTGACTGGCTGGAATGTGCCAGCGCTGTAAAACCTGAGAGCCATCAGTAGCTGTAACACTGGATGCACGGGCTGTCTTCGGTTGTCCCCACTTTTCACGGAGCGGCAACATAACGAGCAGCTGCCCCACGGCGTTCTTCATGAATCTGTACCTAGCGTGGAATTGTTGCTCGTCGTACAACTCCATCGGATTTCCTTGGTCACGTAAAGTGGTTCCAAGAATCTTCGGGAGGCAGTGCGCCTCAAAAAATGCTACACTCATGGCGAGGCAAGCAAACTCAAAAGCGGTCACCTTTCACGCGACGTCCATTCGAGAGGTGGCCATGTTGGAATAACGCGTGAAGTCGCTTTCAAGCTAGCCCCGCAGCTGACTTGAAACTTGTCCTGACTTCGACCGAGCCAAGTCGCCTTCAAGTCATCCGCAAGTTCGAGAACGATTTATGGTGACCGGCAAGACTGTCTTGAGTCAAGAACGAGTCAAGTACGAGTCAAGTAACATCTCTGCATTCGGGGGTAAGGAGGTTATGCCCAGCGAGTATAACGTAGCAACTCTTTCTTGTCAGACAGCGCTCAATTTACATACCAATGGCTGCTAATGGGGAATGAGAGACAGGAGAATTCGGTTTTTAGTTAACGCGGACCATGCCAATTTTTTATTGAACAACGCACAGGAGAAATCTCACTCCGGCACCACCTTGCAGCTCAAAACGTAAGACTGGTGACACACTATACGACTGCGATTACTACGAGGGACGAACGGGGCCACTTTAAGAAGCCCTTAAAATGGACTGGGTTTCGGGACTACATTCAATAACGGTAGGATACACGCGATTCGGTTTCGCAGAGTTCACTGCGCTTCTAAGAAAAGTTGTACGCGAGTATATCACCAAGGACAAATACGGACTCTCTTTGCGAGCGGCGTCTTTTTAGATGTGAAGCAGCTCTTTGACTTGTTTGTGCAACGCTGTCACTCCGTACACCCTCACTTCTCATTCTCGCGCTCGTGTTGTCCCATGAAAACACCCGCGAAACTGTCGCTTTCTCCCCTTTTCTCTTCTCGCTAGGCCAACGCTGACAGCGTTTGCTGGGGAAAAAGCTGACTGCGCTGCACAACTGTTCACTGGCAACCCCGTATAGGCAGGCACTCGATCGCACGTTTGGAATTCACTCAAGGGCGTCTTGGTTTTTGCTTGACCAGCGTCAACGTCAACGCCAGTGTAAGCGCTAGAGCCTGCCGCTTCGCATCTACACATGGCTCGAGTCAGGACTGGACAGTATCGAAGATACTTTTATCTGTGCTGCTATCTTAGATTAGATACTCGTTGGTTATCTTGTATCCATATTGCGATACGTCTCGCAAGAGGAGTATCTGTATTTTCATTTCTGTTACAATCAATAATGTATCGTGCATCCTAAGCTGCAAAATACTGTGGTCGCAACGGTACACCATGCGAAACATTATTCGCTGGCTGCACTCCGCTACCCAGGCTGGTACTGGTGCCACCAAGCTACCTGAATATAACTAAGGGCAGTGACATCTTTTTATCTTGTCTCCGACTCCACCAGTCAGGGAAGGCTGGGAGGTTGTGCTACCCTTTCGGTGAAGCACAGCAACGCATGAGAGCTCGCGCTGTCTCGACCAAAACAACGTGTGCGTGCATGCCCTCATGTCTTTTTTTCGAAATTTCTTCCTTTTTTAGATCTGTCAAAGCCATAAAACGTACCCTAGCCATTTGCAAGCCTCTTACCACAATGCGTGTGGTGATGACCGCACAAACTCTGACGCTGCTCTCAACCGGTACTGATTTTGTATCGAATAGAACAAGTACTGACCTATCAAAGGATATCTTGGCGTACCATGCCAGTTTCTTCCTGCTGTTTCTATTCGAAGACCTCTTGAAATTTAATGTGATTCTTAGCACATGTGTGTTCCTATTTGTTCTTTTCTCACATCTTGTACTTCACCTACTGATCTGAACATTTTCTTTGCCCCGTAATGCAATATACCTTATATTTAGCACAGCCAAAGTCTATTTTCTGTGTTATACTTGCCTTTAGTCCACTTTTTTTCCCCACTACTCACACATATCTATCGTTTTGAGTTTACTCCTCTGCAGAGGCAATTTGTGAAACAAATATGTCTTTATATGGGCATGCGTTGAACATATACCATCAAATAATTTGTTTACTTCTAGCTAAAATTACAAAATTGATATTGGGTAATATTATAATTGAAATAATTTGGAGCCATCCGAAATAACTTAGGAAGGAAATTCGAGAAACACTATGTCAAATGGTATGTTTTCCTATTAACGTCCCAACGAGCCATTTCAGACAATTTTCCATAGGCATTGGTTTTTTTATTGTCTCACCCTAATAAGTAAGGTGAAGATACATCATGCTTCATTTTCATAACTATTAGAGGTACCACCTGTATTGTGCATCTCATTTACCACAACTGCTTGAAAAACGGCTTTTCTAGTTTAGTTATAATCGCTTTGTGCAACTATGTTGCCATGAAGTGCAACTTAATATTATTACTTTTTTTCAATTTTGTCTGTCTGTCACCAAAAACGCAAGACCACTTGGCGCAAGCTGCCCACAATGTTTCGTAAACTTCGATATTGTCTCAAATTGTGATGCTATGTTTACGCGCACATCCTGCTACAGTGGCCGCATGCGATGGAGATGAAATACAATAGAGGCGCATGTACTTAGATTTGATTGCACGGTAAAGAACTTCCCATGGTGAAAATTTGCGAAGCCCTGCATTTCTGCGGTTCTTATAATCAAATCGTAGTTTTAGGACGTAAAAAGTGAACAATAATATTTTTCTTATGCATCATCATCGTCATCATCAGCCTGACTACGCCCACTGCAGGACAAAGTCTTCTCCCATGATCCGCAAATCAACCCGGTCTTGCGCTTTCTGTTGCCACATCGTAGCCGTAAGTTTTTTGATCTCATCGGCCCACCTTACTTTCTGTCTCCCCTTCGTGCGTTAGCCATCTCTCGGAATCCAGTCAGTTACCCTTAGTGACCACCGCTTATTCTGTCTACGTGCTACGTGCTACGTGTCCGGTCCGTGTCCATTTCGTTTTTTTTTATTTCAACTATGATGTTCTTAACCCCTGACCCACTCTGCTCACGTCTTGTTTCTTAAGATTAAACCTATCTATTTTCGTTTCATCGCTCACTGCTTTGTGCTCAAATTAAGCTGAACCCTCTTTGTAAGCCTCCAGGTTTCTGCTCCGTAGATAAGTACTGGCAGGATGCAGATGTTATATACTTTCGTCTTGCGGGATAGTTTCACACTACGAGTCATGATTCAAGAGTGCTTGCCAAATGAGCTCCACCCCATTCTTATTCTTCTAGTTACTTCCATCTCGTTGTTCAGCTCCACGGTTATTACCTGTCCTAAGTAAACATATTCCTTTACATTTTGCAGCGTCTCTCCACGTATCACAAAGACCTGTTTTCTCCCGAGATTGTTGCACATTACTTTAGTTTTGTGCATATGAATTTTCATATCTACTTTTCTGTTTTACGAGTCCAGTTCAATGATTATGAGTTGTAATTCGTCGCCTGAGTTACTCTTCAAGGCAAGGTCATCAACGATTCGCAGGCCACTAAGGTACTCTCAATTAACTCTTATCCTTAACTTTTCTCACTCTAGGGTCCTGAATACCTCCTGTAAACTTGCGGTAACTATAGCAATGGTGAAATCGTATCTTCCTGCTTTAAACCTTTCATTATTGGGATTCTTTCGCTTTCTTTGTGGAGAACTATGGTGGTTATGGATCCTCTGTTGATTTCTTCCAGAATGTCTATGTAGGCCTCTTCGATGCCCTGATTACATACTGCCTGCATTACTGCTGCTGTCTTGACTGAGTCATACACCTTCTCGTAATCTATGAAAACTATGTATAGGGTCTGGTTGTATTCAGCGCATTTCTCTATTACCTGATTGATAGTATGAATAAGTTCTATTGTGGAGTAGCCGGTACAACATACTGCTTGGACTGATTGAACTCTAATATAATCTTAATTCTATTAGCTAATATTTTTGTAGACAGTTTGTAGAGAACGGAGAGTAAGCTGATCGGCCTGTAATTTTTCAAGTCCTTGGCGTCTCCTTTTTTTATGAATTGTGATGGTGTTGGCGTTTTTCCAGGGTTCTGGTACCTTTCCCATCAAGAGACACTTTTTTTATAAGGTGGCTATTTTGCCGAACATAATTTGTCCGCCATCTTTCAGGAGGTCTGTTGTTACTTTATGCTCACCAGCGGTTTTGCCTCTTTGCATTCCTTCGAAGGCTTCCCTTACATCCCCTGTCGTTACTGGTAGGATGTCGAATTATTTTGGAATAATATAGTTTCTCACAATACCATCCCGGTTATTTTGACTTCTGTACAGCTTTCTGTAGAACTTTTCAAGCTTTCCGCCATTTTGACTATCCTATCCATATTGGTTATGGCATTGCATTCCTTGTTTCCAAATGTATCCTATGCACAAGTCTACCTTCGCAGCTTTCAGGCATCTGCCGCTTTTTACAGCCTGCTCAATTCTTTCAATGTTATAACTCCCGATGTCGGCTACTTTATGCCTGTTGATTAACTTTGAAAGCTCCACTAGCTCTATTTTGTCGGTTGCATTTGAGGCTTCCCTAATAGGATTTTTAATTGCGAAGCATTTCTTAGCGATCTTCGGTGACTTTGAGCGTATCTATCTATCTATCTATCTATCTATCTATCTATCTATCTATCTATCTATCTATCTATCTATCTATCTATCTAGCCGACTACGACATTTAGCTCTGCTCGCCATTTCGATAATGATATCGATACCAAACTTGGTATGGCATAACATGACGGTATGAATAACATATCTGACTTGTCATAACATAAAAATCATGATATGTCTGTCATGAATATTATGATTTAGATTTCATGGTCCTGCAGCTCTTGCGGTGGTTTCGTTCACATAGCATGTTGTGAAAGTGGTATGGTACACTCTAAGCCAAAAGGGAGCAACAGGGGTATAGAGGTTGCTCCTTTCAGGGAGCAATTGCATTGCCACTCCCATTACTCCCCTAAAAGGAGTAACTGCAGAGGGACGAACCGTTGCTCTCCTTTCAGTTCCTCCTTCGGGGAATGAACAGTTACTCCCTCCAGTTCCTCCCTGCGGACCAACAGTTACTCCCACCAGTTGCTCCCTGCGGACCAGCCATTACTCCCACCAGTTGCTCTTCTAAGAGCAACAGTTACTCTTTACCGTTCCTCCCACGTGTTCGCAGTTACTCTTTGAAAACCAACTGCACATGCTTCCAGTTACTCCTTGGGAAAATGAGTATTTATCTCGAGTATGCTTGTCACACGGTTAACACATGGCGAGAGCTCCTTGGAAGAGCACTGCTTGGGTGCTTCTAACACAAAAAAGTGGGCAATATTGAAAGGAAAATAAGTGCTTTATTGTTCTTTTTATGAGGCGACGTGTGAGCACACGTAAAAGTAGACTTCGCCACACCACAGCCAGCACTAAACAAGCACCATAATACATCAAAGGTTTTCTGCGTCATCCGTGGAAAAACAATCTTGAATTTCTAGCATAGGGCAGTCTGTGTCATCATTGGTGAGAAGGGCAACTTCTCCAATGCTGAAGGACTCAAGTTTCGCAGATGGTGTTTCCATCAGGCTAGCAGAGCGGAATGTCACCACAGGCATATGTGAAGCTGCGAGAAAAAAAATAGAAGTGTGAGGTTAAACATGGCAGAATCAATACATAATGAGTCACACACACTGCAGCAGCGCTTACATTCTAGGGTGTCTACTGCAAAACGAAATGTGAAAAAAAAGGAAGGTTCGGCCAAACGTTACTTGGCAAGCCATATAAATGCTGATGTGGTAGACGCTTTTCAAATTTATTTATTTATTTATTTATTCCTCAAAGGTCCCATAGGGGCATTACATGAGGGGTGGGCATGACACGGCACTTGAAAGAAGGGTAACAACATCGTAACGGCAACAGACTATGTACAGAAGTTATGGCGGCACTTCTATATAAGGGGTGCGGCACAATACTAGGAAGGAGGGTTAAAATATCGTAGCGACAGCAACAAAATGGGTACATTAATTATGGGGGCACTACAATGGCGTGTTTGAAACGAGATTGGTCCATGATGGTAGCAACTTCAGCAGGTAGGTCATTCCAGTCTCGGGATGTGCGTATGAAAAATGATTGTTGGAATGTATTAGTATGGGCACGTTCCGGATAGACTGCGTTGGCGTGGCTAGTACGGGAAATACGGTGGGCTAGTCGGATGTACTGATTTCTGAGTTGTTGCGAGTGGAAGAATTTGTGGTAAAGACACAGTCGAGCTATTTTGCGGCGAGATTGAAGTGAAGGAAGGTTAAGGTCTGCTTTTAACGCTGAAACACTTGAATAATGAGAGTAATCAGACAAAACAAATCGAACCACGCGATTTTGGACAGATTCCAGGGTGTTGATCAAATAAGTTTGGTAAGGATCGAAGATAGCGTTTGCATATTCTAATTTGGGCCGCACGAAAGTCTCGTATGCAAGTAATTTTATTGAGGGAGGGGTTAGGCCAAGATTACGGCGCAGGTAGCCAAGAGCACGGTTAGCTGAGTTCGTTACGTGGTTAATGTGACAAGACCAGTTTAAGTCGTGAGATATATGGACACCTAAGTATTTAACCGAGTCGGCAGAATCAATAGCAATATTGTTAATAGTATACTTAGGCTGCACAAAATTGTGGCGGCGGTGGAAAGAAACGTGCACAGTCTTTTGGGCACTTAACGACATCAGCCAGTTATTGCACCAAACCTGTACGCGAAATAAGTCTTCTTGTAGCGCGGATATGTCACAGGTGCTACTTATAGAGCGATAAATGACGCAGTCGTCGGCGAAAAGACGGACGTTCGATGTAAGATATGTGGGGAGATCATTTATATATATGAGAAAAAGAAGTGGCCCCAGAACGGCTCCTTGTGGAACACCGGAGAGCACGTGCGTGAGTGATGATGTATGCGAATTGACGTGGACAAATTGCTGGCGGTCATTTAGAAATGCGCTTATCCAGTTCAACACAAATGGGTCCAGATTAAGGCGAGACAATTTGAGCAGTAGGCGATTGTGTGGGACTTTATCAAATGCTTTTTTCAAAATCAACAAAGATTGCATCAGTTGGAATGTTGCGGTCTAGGCATGAATGTACGTCATGAAGAAACATGGAAAGCTGAGTGTCACAGGAATGATCTTTACGGAAACCATGCTGATTAGGATTGAAGAAATTAACGGAATGCAAGAATTTGGCAATGTGCGAATACAATACATGTTCCATGATTTTAGAGCAGACACTGGTAATTGAAATCGGTCGGTAATTATTGGGGCTCAAACGATTTCCCTTTTTTAAATACTGGTATGACCTTGCCGATGCGCCAGTCATAGGGAACCGATCCTGTGTTCAGAGACTTGAAAAATGAGTGAGAGAAACAAGCTGCTCATGCGTTTGGTGTTTTTTAGTACTTTAGCATTGATACCATCAATACCAACAGATGATGAATTTTTCAGCGAGTTAATTACTTTCACTAGGCCTTGTGGTTCAAACATAATACTCGGCATGGGGGGGTTATCACAAGAAGGGACAGTAGGAAGGTCGTTCAAGGGTTCACGTGTAAAAACAGCGCTAAATGCGCTGTTTAATATATCTGGTACTTCACGGTCCGGAATAGGGAGTTCAGAGCTATCGCACAGGGAAACAGTTAGATGCACTGGGATTAATCGTTTTCCAGAAGCGCTTTGGATCAGTGCTTAGCATAGAGAATAATGTGACAGAGAAGGAACTTTGTTTAGCGTGGGCGGCTGAGGATTTGTAATTGTTTTCAGCGGTGTAATATTTTTGCCAGGCTTGATTCATGTTAGAATTTTTTGCTGCCCGGAATAATCGCTTTTTCTTATTGTTTAAGCGTTTAAGGGATGTATAAACCACGGAGAACTCGGGCGTTCTGATATCGTTTTAGTAGGAATATAAAGGCGTATTAGGCGTTGCATCTCCGATTTAAAAAGAAGCCAGTTGGATTCAAGTGAACGCTGCGCAAAGCTGGCTGAAAAATTTTCAAAGATCGTTGATAAATCCCGGTTCATACTGTCGTAATCCCCTTTATCGTACAACGTAAGTGTTTTTCTGGTTTTTTTACTTGTGTGTAAACTGCATGAGAATGAGGCATGCACAACCAAATGATCACTCAGGCCACGCAGGTAGGTGATAGGGGAGACGTTCTCAGGGTGTGAAGTTAAAACAAGATCTAATATGTTAGACGAGTGGTCGGTAACACGCGTGGGCTGAGAGACCAGTTGGGACAATCCGAAGGTGAGGCAAGTGTTGATGAACTCGCCAGGGGGGGGGGGTATTTTTTGATGACATAGAAGCAGCATCAGACCAATTTATACTAGGGAAATTAAAGTCGCCAAATAACAATATAGGACTGTTTGGGTGGGTCATTCTTAGTTGGTTCAAATTTTCGTGAAGCAGACGTGAAAAAGAACTGTCAGTACTAGGAGCGCGATAACAAACTCCGATCAAGATGCGCGGGTGGGATGCGTGGCAGCAGAGCCAAACAATTTGTAATGGCGATGCAATATTGATGCGCACGCAGCGTAGGTCACGTTTCGTGGCTACAAGGACACCACCACCACGCAAGTTGTTATCCCTGTCCTTGCGAAATATGTCAAAGTCGGAGAGACAAGGCAATATTTCTGAATCATCGACTAACGAGTTAAGCCACGTTTCTGTAAGTAGCAAAATATTTGAAGATGAAGAATTTATCAGGTCGCATAGCTTATCCCGCTTCGGAATGACACTCTGTATGTTGGTTAACAAAAATGATAAAGACTGATAAAAAGGACGTGACTCGCGTAGTTTATTTCTTGGCTGCTATGAGTTCTTTTCGACAATTGTATTTGAAGCATGATCAAATACATAGGTTTTGTTGTTTACGGTCAGTGTTTCATGGCGTAACTTGAAGCTCGAGTTTTGAGTTTTCCCAAATTCAATTAGGCGCTTACGGGCAAGGCGTGCACTAGGAGAGAGATCCTGAGAAATGCTGAAGACGGTGTCTTTGAGCTTACTGTTAAGTGATAGTATATGGTCTTTATCTTTAAAATGCGCGAATTTCACTATTATTGGTCTGCACTTTCCGGTGCGGAACGTACTTATGCGATGGGCCCTTTCAATGTCACGGGGTTGAACGATAGTTTGAAGGAGGCGATTGCAATGCCCAATTACTATTTTTTTTGATGTCTCAGACAGCAATATTCTGGAACAAAATGTGCAGCACCTCAACAAGGCATATTTGTAGCAGTTAAAGATACCCTTAGGTTCAGTTAACTTGTTTCCTATACACAGCTGAGTGACATTTCTATGAGCCCATTCACCAATGGGCATTCTAAGTGAGATCATGTGTGTGGCAAATAACACGTAACGTCCACTCATGTTAAAATACTTATTTAGCGAAGGACGAAGTGATTCTTTGTAGAACACATCTCGCTCGTCTCAGTGCTTTTCTGGACTTTTTGCTGCAGTTGTGGGGTGTATTGCCCCGTAGGTTGCGGTAATGGATGTACAACCTCACGAGGCGACGTCTGACTCCGGTTCGACCACGGCCACTACCTCGAGGAAGCGAGGAAACACATCCAGTGAGAGCGATGACACTGAGCTGTACTCCGCATCTTGCGACGAGTCCTCAGACGACGGCTTTCAACCTGTCCTGCACCGCAAGGCCAAGCGACGGATCATCAATCCATCGCCGGTGTCAAGTACAGCCACCGTGAAAACGGCGCCCCAGCGATGGCCCCATTCCATCCTGTTTGTGCCAAAGAACGCTACCGAAAGTCTGCGTGTTCTGAACAGGCAAGTGCTTTCGCTCTATTTTGAGAACACTGTGCCGAACGAAATTAAAGACCTACGGCTTAATACAAGAAGAAACATCCTGGCTGTCGATGTGTGGCACCCGAGTGCGCTGAGCACGCTGCAACAAGTAACACAACTGGGAAACATTGCAGTTAGGTCCATCATACCAGCCGATGGTGCGACCACATCAGGAGTCATTTACGACATTAACACGGAAATCCCAAACGCAGACCTTCCAATACTTATAAAACCAGCGAGTCAAGACAACGTCATTGTCAGCGTTGGACGGCTTGGAAACACACGCTGTGTGAGACTTTCAAAGGTGACTGTCTTCCCGCATACGTGAAGGTTGGCCACTTTCGTCAACAAGTTCGACCGTTCATTCCTAAACCCGTGCAATGCTTCAATTGTCAGAAGATCGGCCATGTAAAGGGTGTTTGCAGGAGCTCCGCAGCGTGCCCCCGGTGCGCCGAACCACACGCGGAAGACAACTGTAGCGCTACCACACTGAAGTGTCCTAACTGTCAGGGTGCTCACAAGGCTTCTTCGAAAGAATGTCCGCACATAAAGAAAGAATTTTCTATTCTGAGGCAAATGGTACGAGACAGCTCGACCCACAAAGAAGCTGCCGAGAAAATCCGGCGAAGACGACGTCGCCGTCGAAGGTCTTCACGTCGGAGAGCGCCAACTTCAGGCGATAAGTCGACGCATCAGGAAAGATCGCCAGCTGCAGTTTACAGCACGGCAAACACAGACGTTGTAAAAGAGCAAAGGGGCAGACCAGTCTCTACAGATGAGTGGCCTCCACTTACGCGTACACAACGCTCAGAAGAGCCGCAGCAGAAGCCGTCTTCTTCAGAGCAAGCTGCTGTAATGGAGGACTTGCGGAACACAGATCAGCAAGTGATAGCTCTTTTGCGACCATTAATTAACGCCATCCGCTTGTTGTTGAGCAACTTGCACACACCATCAGCAAGAAGTGCATTGCAATTACTGGACGCTTTGAGTCCAGTACTCGCAGCGCTTGAGTAAATAATGGCTCACCAGCCACTGTCTTTCAGAGAAGAGGTCCGAAAAGCAGCGATTATTCAATGGAATGCCCGGGGACTGAGGTCACGCATCGCCGATTTCCGTCGGTTCGTGTACACCAATAAGTTCCCCATCATTGTCATCTGCGAGCCAAATTTGCAGAAAGAAATCAGACTTTCTGGTTATGAGTCATTCATGTCGTCGACAACTGTGGACAATAGCAAAGTTCTGATGTTTATTCGCCGCGACCTCACCTACATTCATCATCCGGTGTCACCCCACGACGACAATCAATATATAAGTATAACAGTGAAAAGGAGACTTACCATCACGGTTGTGGGTGCCTACCTCTCTCCGACAAGTCGTTTCGACCATACAAGACTACAAGGTATCCTGTCAGCAACTTCTCACCCATGCATTATAATTGGCGACTTCAACGCCCTTCATACAATCTGGGGAATTTCGAAGACCAATGTTAAAGGGAGAAAGTTGGTGTCCTTCGCCTCCGACAACCAACTTTTCTTGCTAAATGATGGCAGTCCAACGTTCCTGCGTGGTTCAAGGTATAGCAGCTGCCTTGACCTGGCCTTTGTCTCACGAGGCCTCGTCAGGCATGCTGAGTGGTTTCCAGACATAGAAACGCATGGAAGTGACCAAATTCCCACTTACGTCAAAATCGAAGGATTGTCCCATACTAAGATACGCGACAGTGTTCAGAGAGTGGACTGGTCGAAATTCCAGTCTCGCATGGAAGAGCAATGTGAAGCAAGCATAACCCTCGACATAGAGGAGATAATTAAAAGCACAATACACGATACTACGTGTACCCTCAGCTGCTCTCCCAAAGCAACGGAATTTGACATCGAGCTAGAACGACTTCGAGCAATCCGACGGCGTGCTGAACGAAGATACCGACGCACGGAGGCAATAGAAGACTTACGGATTGCTCGACGTATACAAAAGAAGATTCAGCGCAGGATAAATAAACTCGAGTCACAACGTTGGACTGCTTTTTGTGAGTCACTTGACCCACGAAAACCTTTATCCCAATTGTGGAAGACGGTACGAGGCCTCCGCACAAAACCCACTCAGTGGTCACCATTCAGGGCTCTCGCACTTTTTGAACAGAGACACAGCATTGACGTGGCAGAAGACTTCTGTGCCAGAGTATCTGGGCCACTCGCAGCGCCCAATAGCCTATTGCCCTCGACTAACTGTCCACAAACACTGGATTCCCGCATGGATATGCCTTTTTCCATCGTGGAGCTCGGAGCAGCACTAGCTTTGTGTGGACGCACGTCGGCACCAGGGCCCGATAGAATTTCCTATAGGGCCTTGTGTCATCTGGGTGAACGCGCGAGAATCCTCCTTTTGGAGTTGTACAACAAATCCTGGCAAGATAGAACGCTCCCGACAAGCTGGAAGACAAGTTGCCTAGTTCCACTTCTGAAGCCAGGCAAGTCACCGTTAGACCTCTCATCTTATCGTCCGATCGCATTGGCCAGTTGTATAGGCAAAGTTATGGAGAGGATGATCCTGGGACGCCTGGAGTGGTTCTTGGAGTGTAACAACATCTACCCAGATACCATGGCAGGATTTCGGCGTGGTCGAGCATCGATTGACAACGTAGTCGACCTGGTCACTTATGTCCAACACGAGAAAGGCCGTAAGCGTCTCTGCGCATCTTTGTTCCTAGACGTCAAAGGGGCGTATGACAACGTTACGCATGAAGCTGTTCTCACCGCTCTCGAAGATATAGGAGTAGGTGGTCGGATGTATCACTGGATACGTAGTTATTTGTCAATGCGATCCTTCTTTGTGAGCACTGAAGACGGTCCAACCTCTCCACATTACAGCCACCGTGGCGTCCCCCAGGGTGGCGTACTCAGCCCTGTGCTGTTCAATCTTACGTTAATTGCTCTCACTGAGCATCTGCCAAGCACGGTCAGGCTATCAATGTACGCAGATGACATCTGCATTTGGGCATCGGCTGTAACACACCTGCAGTTACGAGGAAGAATTCAAAAAGCTGCCACTGAAACATTACACTACCTCCGAAATCGAGGCTTGGAAATTTCTTCCGAGAAATGCGCCCTCGTAGCTTTTACACGAAAGCCTATGGATAAGTACACTACAGGCATCAATGGTCAAACTGTACCATACGTTCGATCGCACAAGTTTTTGGGCGTCATAATTGACAGGAATCTATCATGGAGCGATCACGTTTCGTACATGAAGAAATGGTTAATGGACATCTGTAATATACTGAAGTTCTTTGCAGGGAAGACTTGCGGAATGTCTCCCAGTGCAATGCTACAGCTGTACAGAGTACTTTTTCTCGGTTTCCTGCGGTATAGTTTACCGGTATTGACCAATGCAAGCAAAACAAGCCTTCGAACGCTACAGAGTGTTCAGTCCCAGGCACTCCGGATTTGCCTCGGCTTGCCTCGTAGTGCGTCAACAATGGCTACTATAGCTATCGCCGGTGACCACCTCATCACAACACATATCGACGTTGAGGTACTCCGGACACACATAAGGCATATTGCTCGGACACCCTGCCACCACCTAGCCTCTTTACCAGCAGACAGACCACGTTCGTCATTTTGCCAAACGGTCACCACATACCGCGATTCTTTGCCAACATGCTTCACACCCGCCACCAGGCCTTTGACTCCTCCCTGGTGCCTGACTCAGGCTAATATCAGGCTAACTATACCTGGCATCAAGAAAAAAGCAGATATGTCGTCACCTGCTCTTAGACAGCTTGCTCTGCTCTTGTTATACGAGACGTATCAAGGCTGTATACACGTATACACCGACGGCTCTGTTTTACGGAAGAGTTCAACGGCATCATTTGTTATACCGATAAAAGACACGACGAAAAAATTCAAGACCTCCCACCTTACGACATCAACGGGAGCAGAGCTCACAGCTCTTCGTGCCGCATTGCAATTCATTAGCGATCAACAGCCACAAATATGGACAATTTTCAGTGACTCAAAGGCGGCACTGCAATCCCTTATATCACCTTTACGCCACGGCCCGTACGAACAGCTGGTATTTGAGATTGCAGAAAAGACTCACCAACTCATTGAGGAAGGACATGAAATAGCCTTTCAATGGCTGCCAAGTCATTGTGGAATAATTGGCAATGAACGGGCCGATCGAGCAGCCCGTTCTGCCCATACTGAAAGCGATGAAATATCAATTCCGCTTTCCAGAACTGACGCTGCACGGCAACTCCGCATGCTTGCTCACAAGCACACCACGTCACAATGGAACGAGTCACATTTCTTCCATGCACGGTTAGGTACTTTAGACCCAACTCTCAGTCTTCGAATTCCTCCGGAATTACGCCGACGAGACGCTACTATGCTGTGCAGATTATGGTTGGGCGTCGCATTTACCAAAGCGTATGCGTTCCGCATAGGAATGGCTGACACTGCTGCCTGCGACCATTGTGGCAGGGATGAAACAACTTGGCACATTCTGTGTGAATGCCCACAATACTGCTCGCAGAGACAGTCACTCTGCAATGCACTAGATGAACTGGACAACCAGCCTCTTTCGGAAGAAAGACTCCTGCGCTGCCGACAGGACTTTATGTCGCAGAAGAAGGCTGTGAAGGCGCTCATGCGCTTCTTGCGTTCAACCGGCCTGTCCAAACGACTGTGATTGGAACTCCCTGAATGTGTGTGCATGTGTTTTTTTTTCTAATTTATTTTATATCTCTCTATAGCTATCCTCTTTCCGACCCTTTTCCCCACCCCCGTACAGGGTAGCAAACCAGTTCGTCTAGGTTAACCTCCCTGTCTCTTCCTTTTAATTATTTCTCTCTCTCTCTCTCTTATTTAGCTCGTGCACATAGTTGCTCTCGATTCTACTGTTCTATCAAACGCTGCTGCGTCTTAAATTGTGCAATACCTGTAGGCACAGCCAAGCATGCAAAGCCTGCTTGAAAGCAACCATTTGCAGAGGCTACATGATAATCTTCAGTATATTTCTTTGTACCTGACGCAAACGACTGGACAAAACTATAGACAAATAAATGTAGACCGTGCTACCTTCAGAAAATGCTTTAAATTTAGTAAACTAGGGTGCATTTGTTCACTCGGTTGACGAGTCACAGCCACGAGATATGTGAACGAAGCAATATATCTTAAGGCATGCACAGATATTCTGATTCTTTGTTTGACAGTGTCACAGATAGCTTGCCAATACATATATATCTGAGAGCAACAAGATGTGAAGCTTTTATTAGTTCAACGTCTTGTTGGTTCACAGCCAAACAGGTTACTGCTCTGTTAAACAAATTGGAATAAGCGCACCGTGGTTCCCAAAAAAAGCATTATTAGAAGAAAGCTCCCGGTGAGAATGTCTGCCTATTTATTTTGTACTGCCTTCTACATGTGCCACAAAGACATTTGTTGAGGATGTGCTACCAATCAAGCCAAGATCGCATACTTGGTCAATGTGATGGAAATACAAACATTAGAAACACTGCCACCTCTAGTAAGAGCATAACACTTCAGGATCTTGGAACAGAGGAGGTGCATAAGAAAGTTAAGCCCACTTTTGCAGAACTTTGAACGCGAATTTTTCAGAGTGGGGGAGGTCAACATGCTGTGGCACTTTTAAACCCATGAAACATCTGCAGAAAACAAGGTAAAGGCAAGTCAAGAAACGCTGTTATGAAGGCCCGCGCATGAACAGCTTTGTGAATCCAGGCCCAAGTGTTATGCTTTGTGCAAGCCAAAATCTATGTAAATAGGGAAAGCATACTTTTAGGAGCACCAGCGTAAACAAATCTTGGCAGTTGGCTTTCTAGTACAAACAGCAATTCCTGCAATGAAAACATAAACATTTTATCTTAAGGGTAACAGTATGAGGACACACACGGGCCAGCGGAGCCATGTCAAATTGTCAGTGCCAGTGTAACCATGTGGCATGATAAACTATTCTCTGGCCAACACATGCACAGTTTGCCCCTAAAAAGCAATGCTTTCATATACGTAGTACAAAAAGTCTGCACTTACCAAAATTCACTTGCTTTCTGTACTTTAGCATCGTTGGGAGCATCTTTATCTGCAGTATAACCAAATTTGTGTCATATCCCTGAAAAAAAGTAGTAAAAGACATGCATAAATATTGTTTCATTTGGTAGCAGTGAAGTCAGGTTAAGAACAGCCAAGTGGGAATCAGCCTAATTATGTGCATGCGGCAAATCCCAAACGGCGTTATTGAGGTTGTCGAAATTTTCGTCGATTGGTATTAACGTCGATATGCGACTTCAACGGCATGCCAAGTTTTCACAGCACATAAAGATTTCATGCTGCAGAATAATGACAACGCTAACGAGAACATACAGCATTTATGATTGTCTTTTACAATATTCAGTTTTGCGAAGGTTTTGCATGACTAAAAAAATCTGAAAGATTGGGTCATTACTCCTCCAATTGTTCTGTCCGTATGTAAATTGCTCGCTTGATGGTGCGCTTATAAAATAGTACGTTCAGCGCAGAGGTGAAGCAAGTGACGCAGTGATGTGGGCAGATTTTTTTTTTTTTTGAGGTGTGCGGGGAGGGGGGGGGGGGGGTCCGCTTATCTGAATTGGAGGCCGGGCAAGCGAATATGATCGTCATTATGGGCTCCCTACGCCCGGCCTAAAAAAAATCTGTGCGCAACCGCCTGGTTATGCCAGTGAAGTGATGCGACAATGGTTTGTTCAGTTACTGATTTACATACACTTTACAGCTCTAAAAAATGGGGCCCAAGGCCCCAACACTCAGCCGTTAACGTTACATAAAGCCAATGGTAGAAAAGTGCCAGTATGAAGGCAGCTACCACCCCGCCCCAATGTTTTTTTAAGCGAGGTAGTGTTGCGGAAATGAACTTTTAACTGCAAAAGTACACTGGCTCTGCAGTGGTGACAGGGGAAGCAGGAGGGTATGCAAGCGGTAATAATAGAGGTAATTTAGTCCGATACGGCTAGCAATGGATATGGTAAATAAGAAAGAGCAAATAATTTCTCTTTTAATAGCGCAACCACTCAACAAACTATTGTAAGAGCATTAAATGTTCCTGGAAATGCCACTCACTTGCATGCTGATGCATGCACAGTCCTTTGTCCGACGAGCGAACAGGCTTGCAGATAGCTGAAAACGTGTTTACGATGTGCTTGTTCCACCCAGCAGCAAAATCCACAACAACTTCGCGCTGCATAAAGATAAATATACACTAACCTTCATCACGAATAAGTAGAAACGCAAATCTGCGACACACACACACGATCAATACACAGCTCACAAGCTCGCATGTCCATGTGCTCGCCGACCACAGACCATATGAATATCAGTAGTGCGAACGCGAACCTTACAGTTGCGCCGAAAAAAAAAAAACGTAGAGCAGTGGCAGCACAGGCGTCAGCGCAATGCTTTCAGTGTGTTCTCCTAATACACTTATAAAAAAAAACTGAGGTACACTAAAACTCATAATTAAATATAAAAAGTTAATGTAATATTTATTTAGTGCAAGTAAACATAAACACTGAATAAAAATTGCTTTGTAAATTACATCGCTTGCTACACTAGCGCCACACTTGTGCTGGCGCAGATGGCGCAGATTTGTCATTCTGGCCTCAAAGTACACGGTGAAGCGTGCTACTAAGTGTACGGCTGATGAAAAGCGCGTCTGGGTCCGCTTTTTTTTTCTTCTTCGATATATCTGGGGGGGGGGGGGGAGGGGCTCCTTATGCACGTGTTTCGGTGCTTGATCGACTTTGACGCCCTTCCTTCGCGGACGAACGGCGTGTCTAGGCTTTTTTTTATCGTTGTTTTCCACGTGTTTCGGCGTTCGGTCTGCTTTGACGTGCCAACTCTCCATTCTGCTGCTGCGCGTGTTAGGTACTTGCCGTAGCTGTATTCTCAGGCCTTCTGTGTTCAGCCAGCGCTGCTATCTTATTATCTGCGGATGCTAAAATAAATCACTGTTTTGGTTTGGTGAAGTTTGGCACGCAGAACAAACAATAATCTGGCCCATGAATATTGTAAGGACGTCCGCAAAGGTCGATTGTTGGCCAGGTGACGCGGAACGCCGTGGAGATGGTGAGCGGGATTGGCGACGCGGAAGGGTTGAGGATCGTTGGCTTGCCAAGTATTCGGCGATAGAATGAGGCCGCTCACCATCTCTGGGTCGACGAGCATTCTTACGAAAGCCAGGAAGACCCATGTGCCTGTAGGCGCACTCACGGTAGATGTGACCTGGTTCACCACAGTGATAACATAGAGGCCGGTTGTCGGGAGCACGCCATACACTGGATTTCCGTGTGAGGGGTGGGTTGCCGTACTGCGGTGGTCCCGAGTAGAACGACGGTGCCGTCTGCAGGGTGGACGGACGAAACGGATAGCCAACAGCCGGTGCATGAGTACGTAGTGCTTCCGCGTACGTTAATAGCGGAGCTTCGGCTGGACGCGGGGCCATCATGGGTGGGACTTCGGCTGCACGCCGAGTCGTCATGGGGTGCACCAGCTGCAGGACCTCTTCGCGAACGACATCTGTGCAGCTTTTGCAGCTCCTCGCGCACAATACTGCGCACGAGCTCCGTCAGGTCTTTTACAGTCGTGACATCAGGTGTTGGCAGGGCCGACGACACTGACGAAAGACTGCCAGGACGCTCATACTGGTACGAACGCTGCCTTAGCATTCTCTCCATTGTCGTGGCTTCGCGGAAGAAATACTCTACAGTGCTGGGAGGGTTCCGCACTAGTCCCGCGAACAGCTGCTCTTTCACTCCCCGAATTAGGAGGCGCACCTTCTTCTCTTCCGTCATTGAGGAGTCGGCTCGCCTGAACAGTCGCAACATGTCCTCAACGAACATGGCAACACTCTCGTTCGGATGCTGGTTGCGGGAATTGAGGAGCCGTTCCGCTTGCTCCTTTCGGTCAGAGTTTCGGAAGGTATTTCGTAACTGGTTGCAAAACTGGCCACGTTCACTTACGGTTAGCCCGTTTTCTAAAGAAGATATTCATTATTCATAATATAATACGTTCTGCGAATTCTCCTAATAACTCCCCTTTGGCATTTCTGGAGCCGATGCCATACTCCACCGCTGCATGGTGTCCGGCCTGTTCCTTTCCTGCTTTGGCATAAAGTCGCCCGTTAGAATAGTATACGGTGTCTTTACTTTATTACTGGCTAACTCTACGTCTTCATGAAAGAGTTCAACGATGGCTCGATGTAGGCGCGTAGGCCTGTACTACTTTCATCTTGTACCTTTTGTTAAAATTAATTATGACTTTTGCCACTTTCTGACTGATGCTATAGTATTGATTTATGTTGCCAGCGATATTCTTGTGTTTGAGAAACCCCCCTCCTTGTTCTTTTCGGTCAACTAATCCATGGTAGCATAAGACGTATCCGTTCTTCAGCACTGTATAAGCCTCACGTGTCCTCCCAACTAGGCTGAGCCCTATTACATCCCATTTAAACCCTCTAATTCTTCGAATAGCACAGCTAGACTAACCTCACTAGATAGCGTTCTAATGTTCAAGGTAGCCATTTTCAGATTCCAATTGTGGCCTGTCCGTACCCAGAGATTCTTAGGACACTCCACTGCGTCACAGGTCTGACCACCGCCTTGGACAGTTGCTTCGCAGCTGCTGAGGACTGAAGGCCAAGGGTAATTGCTGTGTTCATGGGAGGTTGTGGCCGAGTACTGCACCAGGGTGGCCGATCCTGCTCTGGTGAGAAAGTGCATTACCGGCAGATGGTCGCGACTGAGGTCACATCTAAGACCTCTTTTTTTCTTATTTTTAATGATTCCTTCCTCACGCATTCCAAGTCGATATTCCATTGGGAATGGTTCGACATCTCTATTCGAACCGAGTTTTGTCACGGCATGCATGGCTGCTGCGCTACCTCTAAGTAGATCGTCGTTTACACTTTGTTAGCAATGTAGAAAACAACATGACCGCCTATAGGCTTCCAATTTCACCTGGCTCGTAGCTCGCCTCACGTTTTTTTCCAAAATGTCTGAAAATCGAATTTCTTTAAAAAGAACCCGGCGTGGTTTCGAACTTCTGACCTTGCGAATTTTCGCCGTATTAGCGTCTTGAATTACCCTCCTTCTCACGCGTTTGATGTTTCTAAATTCTTCCTGTCTCACTCGATAATAATATTGTTGGTTTCAGAGTGTCCCTAATGTCGGAGTTTTGCTGATTTCGAGTGGTGGCACTCCTACTTTGACGTTTCCTGTAAACTGACGAGTGGCGTGCACCCGTTTTCCGACTAGTCGGCTTCTTCCATGTCATTCTTACGCTGACCGTATACGTCGCGGGCGGTTGGAGTACATGAAAATTAAACGCCAAAAGGTTCTAGCTGCTAAAGAATAGACAGGCGCTACATTTAAGGCTGTATCCTATATTGCTGACGTTTTGGCGTAGTAATTAAAAACACTAAGGTAAATAGACATAGAACAAGAGAGGCTAATAGTGGCTAATAGAAAACTAGCTGATAGTGGACGTTTACCTGGACGGTTGTGAGCGTCACCCTCTCAAGTTGTGTGTGACACGTGATTGGACCGTGCAATCTGCACGCGTTCCCCGATCTAGGAATCTGGGGAGAGCATACACTTTATGTTGTTACGGAGTCAGTGACTTCTGTACAAAATGCATTTACAGAGGAAAAACCACAGGCAAGAGTCACAATGGCTGACTGGAACACTCGCGCACCTGTCAGCTGATTGTGTCCTTCCTCTTCCTTTACTTCATCTCCGTAACAGGACCCCTGGAGCGCCGTCTCGGTGCAAATCTGGGGAAGTGCGACAGAAGTAGGGTTTCATGGGTGAACAAGATACAAACAATGTAAACGAGTGACGAACTTGGTGACGTATTAGACTGCAATGGCGCTATCTCGTATTTGACATCGCTATCTTGACGTAAGACTAGGTGGGGTCCTGCGTATCGGGACAAAAGTTTTTCGGAGAGACTTACACGGTGACACGGTGACCAGAGGAGCACGCGGTCGCCTGGGGCAAACGTTATATTACGATGGTGGTCGCCGTAGTGGGCTTTTTGCATATCCTGTCACCTGGTGAGACGAGACTGGGCAACTTGACGAGGTATGTGAGCCCGATCGATGGCTTCGCGAGCGTACTCGGAAGCAGATGGCTTGAGAGGTAAGGTGGTTTCAAATGGCAATATGAGGTCGCGACCGTACAAGAGATAAAAAGATGAGAATCCCGTCTTGTCATGTCGAGAGGAATTATATGCGAAAGCCACATAGGCCAACGTGGTGTCCCAGTCACGATGATCTTCGAAAACGTACATCGAAAGCATCTCTGTAAGCGTGCGGTTGAGAAGTTCAGTAAGGCCGTTAGTTTGTGAATGGTAGGCGGTAGATAGCTTGTGCGCTGTAGCACACGATCGCAGGAGGTCGTCAACAGCTTTGGACAAGAAAGAGTGGCCGTGGTCCGTAAGCAGCTGTCGGGGTGCCCCGTGGTGTAAGATGACGTCATGAAGAAGAACATTTGTGATGTCAGTGGCGCAACATGGTTAGCGTGGCCTTTGTTATCGCGTAAGGGGTAGCATAATCTGTGGAGACGGCGATTCATTTATTTCCCGGTGTCGTAGCCGGAAAGGGCCAAGAAGGTCGAGTCCCACGCGATGAAATGGTTCACAGGGGACTTCGATTGGGTGAATATATCGAGATGGCAGCAAAAAAGGTCCTTTTCGGCGCTGGCAGAGGTCGTAAGTGGCGACATATTGACGCACTCTGCGGTAAAGTCCTGACCAGAAGAACCAACATCGCACGCGGTCGTGTGTGCGGGAAACACAGAGGTGTCCCGCTGTTGCTGCGTCGTGAAGTTGTTCAAGTATGGCAGGCCGTAGATGACGAGGAATGACAAGCAGAAGCTCAGGGCCTTCAGTGCTAACGTTGCAGCACTAGAGGATGCCATCATGCAGCACGAATATACGGTACTCAGACTGGATGTCAGACTGGATGGCGTCGATAATATTGCGCACTGACTCATCCCATCGTTGTTCAATGCGCATATCGCCGTTGTCAGTAAACGCCATTACGCTGCTCTCCAGGTCAGTCGCAATGGGATCAGGAAGATCCACCGGATGACGAGAAAGACAGTATGCGTCCTTGTGCGAACGGCAAGACTTGTAGCTGACGCTATAACGAGAATTCCTGGAGCCTCAGAGCCCTGCGACCTAGACGTCCAGACGGGTCCTTCAGAGAAGTCATCCAGCAGAGTGTGTGGCGGTCCGTAACGGGTCCTTCAGAGAAGTCAGCCAGCAGAGTGTGTGGTGGTCCGTAATGGCGGAGAATATGCGACCATATAAATATGGCTCGAACTTGGTGACGGCCCAAACTAAAGCTAAACACTCTCTCTTGGGGAAGGAATAATTCCTTTCAGGGGGAGAAAGCAGGCGACTGGTGTAAGCTATCACGCACTGTCTACCGTAGTGCCGCTGAGCGAGATCTGCGCCAATACCGTGGCCACTGGCATCGGTGCGAACTTCTGTAGTAGCACAAATATTAAAGTGGGCAAGTATGGGGGCGTAGTTAAGTAACCGATGAGCGCGATGAACGCTTGAGCCTGCTCAGGGCCCCGTGAGAATGTAGTATCCTTCTTTAGCAAATCTGTGAGTGGCCTGGCAACGTCGGCGAAGTTTTTCACAAAACGACGAAAGTACGAACATAAGCCGATGAAGCTTCGGGCGTCGAATGTAGAACGGGGCACCGGAAAGCAACGGATGGCGCGGATCTTTTCGTAATTTGGTTGGGCGCCATCGGCGTTTACAATATAACCTAGAACGGTCATGTGGCGTCGGCCAAATTGACATTTCTTGGAGCTGACTTGTAGCCAAGCTATTCTGAAGACTGCGAGAATTGCAGTGAGACGGGTCAGGTGACTATCGAAAGTAGATGAAAAGACTATCACATCATCTAGGTAACAGAAACAAGCAGACCACTTATAACCATGCAGTAAAGAGTCTATCATTCGTAAGAATGTGGCATGGGCGTTACATAGCCCAAAAGGCATGACCTTAAACTGATGTAAACCATCCAATGTAATGAAAGCTCTCTTCTCGCGGTCCACCTCATCGATAGAAATCTGCCAGTAGTCGGACCGAAGATCAGTAGACGAGAAGTACAAGACGTGAAGAAATACAAGACGTGCTTCACTTCAACAGACGACGCGCGGGCAGCATGTCGTATGCTGCCCGCAACATCAGCGTGTCATGATTTACCCATGTTATATGCGCAGTGCACGTATTCTCATTGATTGGTGAGCTAACGCGTGCACTAGTGATAATGCTCTGAGGTTCCATCACTGCTGTAAAAATACATGACGCGTTCTGCCGATGCCCAGAATACCGAAGGCCGACGGCACTCATTGTCACTATCGGAGTAGAGCACGCTTTGCTTGTAGACTTTTCTGGGCACAACCTACGTCATTAGTGATTTTATTTATTTATTTATTTATTTATTTATTTACAGATACTGCAATCACCATTTGGTGATTTTAGCAGGGTGGTACATGAAGTTAGTCATGAACAAATGGCAAGTACAATGACATATAATATATACAGGTTATACAATATGCATAGGGCAAATACAAACTTCAACTGGCAATAGCATACAATAAAAAAATAGAAGACTACAATTATAAAGCATGTACAGTGGTATGTAATACGATTCAACAATTCAACTGGTTAGTGCACTTTCTAATTCCGAGGAAAACAATGCCAATGAGGGTGCTGAAACAATTGCATTAGTTAGTTTGTTCCACTCGACTATGGTGCGAGGAAAAAATGAATACTTAAAGCAATTATTGTGTGTGGGAAAGGGGGCTATGGTGAGGTCATGTCTCTGCCTGGTAGAGTAGCCAGAAGAAAAAGAAAAAATATCGGCTATGTCTACTTGATATTGGCCATTAATTAGTTGGTACAGAAACTTAAGCCTTGAGTTACGGTATCTTAATGATAAAGGTGAAAGTTGAGCTCTGCTTAATAGGTCAGTAACAGAAGTCCTCGAAAAATTATTGTAGACAAACGAACTGCTCTTTTTTGCACTTTTTCTAATTTGTTAATGTTAGTCTTAGTAAAAGGATCCCATATAATAGCGGCGTAATCTAATATTGGTAAAACAATTGATTTGTACGCTAAAAGGCGGACAGAAGGAGTGGATAGTTTGAGAGCACGACATAGAAAAAACAGTTTGTAAGTTGCATTCGCCGTTACATGTGTAATGTGTTTGTTCCAGCAGAGATCATTCGATATGTAAAGCCCCAAGTACTTATAATTAGTGACTTCAGTCAAAAAGGTGTTGTTAGCATTGTATCTGAAATGCAAAGGTTTTTTCATGTGTGTAATTCGCATAAAAACAGTTTTATCAAAGTTAATGACCATCTGCCATTCCTCGCACCAGGAGACTACTTTTTGAAATGCCTGATTTAACATTTTCATTTCTATCAGAGTGACTTCGCTTTTTTACAGCCACTCCCACGTGAAATTGCAACAGATTTGAGACGTTTCTGAGGTGCACATAACCTCTCACTTAAGCAAATTGCTCGTTAGTCCGTAGCTATATATATAGTGAAAGGTTTACGCTGGCAGATAAGATGATATGAAAAGTAATAGCATTTTTATGCGCTTTAGGTAGGGCTGCCTTATGCGCAACGTTCTACGAAAAAGTCGCCACCTGTGTTGTTGCTGCTGTACAGTGATGACTCGGTGTTGCTAAACGGTCAATTACGGAAAACTTATAAACTACACACCAGCATTTGCTCCATCAGGCGAAGCCTTCTCATTGAAGCTTGTAGAATCAGATGGGAATTCGATAGCTTGTCGGCAAGCTAAGCAGCTACTCCATTCACTTACAGAAATGACAAGCAAGAACCGCTATAAACAATGTAGCTACAGTGCTGCCCTGTTAGACAGCTAAATCAAACCCTCATACGTTTTTTGCTGGTAAACTAAATTACTTTGGGACAATACTTTTGAAGTTACAAACAAACATTTCATTAAAAAAACATTTGGCACATTTCAAAAATTTTTCAAGTGGTCACTTTTGTGCCCATGCGTGTCCCACCAGATTGTGGGGGCCCATTTATTATTAAATATTTGCGAATGTATCCATGTATCTTAAGATACAATATACAAGTATTGTGTCAGAGATAGTTTTCGTTCCAGTATCTTGTATCTGTATCTTCAATACATTTTGTTAGAATGTCTTGTATTGTATAGTGACACAATCTCAAAGTATCTTTGGTCAGCCCAGGTTTCCTTTAGCGGGAGATGGCAAAACGTTTGGAGAGAACCCACCAGAAGGCGCTCGTGAGTGCAGCCCACTAATGTCCCTAGATGAAACAAGTTTCCAAAGTAGAGACACCTTTCCCTTTCCTTCTCGTCTATGTTCCAGGAGCGCCCCCTAAAAGGTTCAAAACTTTCATCTCAAAGCGAATGTTTAGGTTCAATTGCTACGGCGAATGGATGTTAATGAAACAAAATTGAACGAAATAAGTTGTAGAATAAACGGTTACATATATCAACATAAACGGTACAACACAAGAGCAAGAGAAATGTGCATCACTCAACTGGCAACTTCATGCAGTTGTGTATTTTACACCACTAGCTATTGCGTTTTGCAACGTGCATTGTAGTCCGTCCAGTTATAGCTAGTCCACTTCTCCGAATGTGTTTTGTTCATGCTCTCACACAGAGAACGCGCTTCTTGCTGGATCCTGTCAATGACTACAGGGCGGGACGTAGTGACGAGTGATTACAGCCGGCTTGAGCATACGCAAGAAAAAACTACGGCCAGACTGGTACGAACGCTTGACATAGCAGCCCTGCGATGACGGTTTTAGGGGCGAAGTTCCTTAAAGCGACACCCGTTCGTCCCTCGTAGTAGTGCGTAAAATGTCTTAAGCTTGGACCTGCAAGGTGGTGCTGGTGGGAGATTTCTGCTGTGCGTTGTTGAACAATAAGAAATTCTCAACACGCGCGTTTAATAAAAGCTGAAATGTCCTGTCTCTCATTCCTCATTAAGAGCCATTGGCATGTACATTGAGCACTATCTGACAAGAAAGGGTTGCTACGTTATACTCGCTGGGCGTAACCTCCTTGGCTCTAGAAAGGTTTAGCGAGTTTTCGGTCGCAGTGCCATGAATACATTGAGTTAGTATATACCATGAACTCGAGGTGGTTAAAGGTGAGAAGTAGACACGAAGCGCAAGCATTAGGAAAGTGTGCGTGTGCCGCTTCTCGTTTAGTACTTGGAATTTCCGCTGGATGGCGGTGCTTCTATATGCAGAATTAATGATGAAAAGATGCGAGTGAGTGGTTTTTTTAATGTTGACTAGATGGACGAACGGACACGCAGACAGATGAAAGGATGGGCGCACGGAAGCTGCACGGACGGATGGACGCATGGACGTACGCAGGGGCGGACGCGTGGACGAACGCAGGGATGGACGCACGGATGGACGTGTAGACGCACGAACAGACGAACGCACGCACGGGTGCATGGACGCATGGACGGTCACACAGATGGACGCATTGATGGACGAAAGCAAGAACGAATGGACGGACGGATGCTTCGCCCCACTCTTCATCATTCACCCCGTGGGTATGCTTCCATTTTTTTTAATGTGCCAATTTAGACAATCATGATGCCAGGCGATTCTGATGCGTTGCTCGGAACTTCCTGAAAAGTGAATGTAATGGGTCTCGAAGCAGCGCGTTTCGGCTGAAGCGTGAACTGGTCAAGCGTGAAATGTTGCTGAAGGTGCGTTGGTTACACTCTCCAGCTGCTCTGTATACGTGCATCTACGCGCGAGTATTTGTACCAACTGCCATTCACTAGACGCGCATCAGACGCGCGTCGGGCGTTTCAATAAAAGCCGACAAATAAACTCGTTTGGCAGATCCGCCTCGACGTACGTCGACGAAATATCACGAAAGCATTCACCTGAAATGTTTCATAGCTACACTTCACGCTGTGCTTCATGTCAGAAAGCATGAGGTAAGTTGAAGAGAGCGAAACCGTTTTCTGTTGCTTTGTGGCAACGCAGCATTGTGAACGAAAATGCCAGCATATCCACGGAGTGAATGATGGAGAGTGGGGCGAAGCATTCGTCCGTCCATTCATTCTTGCTTCCTTACGTCTATGCGTCCGTCTGTGTGACCGTCCATGCGTCCATCCCTGCGTTCATCCATGCATCCACCCCTGTGTCCGTTCATGCGTCCATCCATGCATCTGTCTGTGTGTCCGTTTGTCCATCTATTCAACACTCCAAGTACTACCATCTCGCATCTTTTCATCATGCATTCTCCATATAGAAGCACCGCCATCCTGTGGACATTCCAAGGACTAAACGAGAGGTGGCACACGCACACTTTCTTACGGCTTGCGCTTCGGGTCTACTTCCCACCTTTAACCACCTTGAGTTCATGGTAAATACTAGCTCACTGTATTCATGGCACTGTGGCCCAACGCTCCCTGAACCTTTCTAAAACCAAAGAGGTTACGCCCAACGATTATAACGTATACAGCGACCCTTTCCTGTCAGATAGTGCTCAATGTATATGCCAATGGCTGCTAATGGGAAATGAGAGACAGGAGAATTCGGCTTTTACTTTCTTACGACTCGCGCTTCGTATCTACTTCCCACTTTTAACCACCTCGAGTTCATGGTATATACTAGTTCATTGTATTCATGGCACTGCGGCTCAACGTTCGCTAATCCTTTCTAAAACTAAGGATGTTACACCCAGCGCGTATAACGTAGCAACCCTTTCTTGTCAGATAGTGCTCAATGTACATGCTAATGGCTGCTAATGGGGAATGAGAAACAGGAGCGTTCGACTTTTAGTTAACGCGCATGCTGCGAATTTTTTTTATATTGTCCAACAACGCACAGGGGAAATCTCCCACCAGCACCACCTTGGAGGTCAAACTGTAACACTTGTTACACACTACGACTACGAGGGACGAACGGGAGCCGCTATAAGGAGCTTCGCCCCTAAAACGCCGATGTTGCACTGAATGAGCACCGCTAGACAATCATGATCGTTTTGGCACGCACTGAAACGCTCCTTCTCTTCAGTTTATATCCTGGCTACGATTAGGTCTTTCGTCATGGTGAAAATAAGGCTGGAGCATATGCAGTTGCGTACTCGTTTTGAACCTTTTGCATATAAATAACACCACCAGCCATTTGCAAGATCACCTACAAGGAATGCACCATTTGCATGGCTAAAAAATAAAATATTTGTTTTATGGTCCTACTTTATTGCTGATTGGGGCTTTTACAATAAGTTTTAGGGGCGAAGCTCCTTATGGCGTGGCTTGTGCGTCCCTCGTAGTACGTAACCACCAGTGGCACATACCCGAAATAGCGGTCCTTACAATGTCTGCTGGATGGGGGCACTTGTATATGATGAATACATGATGAAAAGATGTGAGATGGCTGTGCTTGGAGTTTTCTCTAGACATATGGACGGACGAACGGACTGACACACGCACGAATGGACAGACAGAGGGGTACACGGACGGATGGACAGACAGAGGGGTGGCCGCAAAAAGAGATGGACGGACAGACAGACTGACGAACGCTGCGCCCCACCAATCATCATTCACTCCGTGGATATGCTGTGATTTTTTTAGCTACGCAAACTTTTTTGAATATTCGTAGTAGTGTAGAAGCTACATTTGCTTATTATTTGGCATCAATAAGCTGTACTCCGAATGAGTGGTTGTTTCCATGGATAAAATCATGTTAAAATATGTTTCGAACCCGCTTTCACATTTTCCACAGGCCAGGATACTATCGTGCGGCTCTCTTTTGGAAGCTTCGTAATAATTTCTTTTCTTGTTTGCCAGTGGTTTTAAGACGTCGCGATGTGCAAAAATAAGCTTATTCAGGCGCCCGCAACCTAGGCGGAGCCATTAACCTGCCCTACCAACTCGCCCCACTTGGAAGAATAAAGTTCCTTCGTCCTCCTGAGGGGTACTCTGTCTTACTAAGTGCAGCATTTTCCTTCAGACCTTTCCCTATGAAAATATTAACCAACTGCCCTTGTTTTTTTTTTTCACGTCCACGTGTTTGTAGTCCTCGTATCGTAAAAAGTAATAAGTTCAATTATTGATAGAATCTTAACGGGAAAATGAAGAAAAACTTTATTGCAAGAAAGCGTGCGGTGCGTAACTGCTGCATTTCAGTCGAAAATTACAATAGTCATTTCGCAAACTCTTTCGCTGGCTTCAATGCTGTGTTACGAATACATTCAAAACACTCTCTGTCACCGGCATTTTACTGGCCGACAGTCAGTGCGTACTACAGCCATCGCTGCTCAAGACGATATTGACGCCTTATTCAAGCACAGCACGAGGTGGAACAGTTTACGCTAAAACGTTTAGGCAATCGAGTGCACCTGGGTTTTCCTGATGAGACCTGGCGTTCCTGTTTAAGGGGTGGAGCTCTTGAACTTAATAGGTACTAGCAATTGCGAGCGAACGCATGTACTTCTGCTGTTTCCCCGTCAGTTGCGAAAGATAGAACGTTCATCGGGCTGCCTGGTTAATTAACATTTACCAAGCAAACGGGCATGATGATAAAGCCTTGTAGCTTGTGTCTGTCTTGGTTATTGCCTTTTTTCTCGTCTGCGCTGTGAAACTCGACGGACTTGTTACACAGCGAAACCGGCACATCAATTCCGGTGACTGATAATCACTATCGCATGAGTCTGTGTTCGGAGAGTGCGATGACAGAGTCTTGAATTTGGGGTGAGTTGGTTTGCACCAAATGTCAAGGAATTAACGTGTGCAGACAGGAATGGGCGCTGATTTACAACCCATCCGTCACGTGTCACAGCCCGAGTACGCAGTCTCGGGCTGTTGTGCACGTGCACGGTTTTGTGCAACAAACTCAGTTGAAAGTGAGCACTCTTTCCTGCCTCGGCATTTTTCTTCCTAATCTGCTACGTGGCACCTATGATAGCAAGAATTAGACGTCATTCTCAATAAATAGAAAAAAAATTGGCTTTCAGAAAAAGTAAACGTATTTTTATTCAGGACCAAGCCAGCTGGGTGGCCTCCTTGTTTCTCCTTATTTCTATCTTTATTTATTCTCGTATTTCTTGTGGATTCGTTCTCTTTCCTTCTATTCCTTTTTCCTTCTCGCTTATGAATCTTTCCTTTCTCTACTTGTTCTCTGGATTTCTCCTTCTCTTTGTTTTATCTATATTGTTCTCTTTGTCATCCTTAGCCTTCCTATTTTTCTTGCACCCCAACTTTTTCTTTTCCTCTGTTCTATATCTACCATTCATGTTGTGCTTCTGTTCCTCTCCTCTATTTATGTCGTCGTGTTTCTTTCTCAGGCATTTTTGACGTTTTCGTTTGGCACTGCTGTACAGGGTGACGCGCCGTGAGGAACATCAGCTTTTCTGTAACAACGCACAAACTGCAGCGACCGCAAAGTCGCTTTAAAAAAAAAACAAGCAAAACAAACTGGCAAGTCTCACGTACAGTATGAATCGATGATATGCGAAGCACGAATGAGGAAGGTCTGTATGTCACTTTAAAAGCAGTGCAACGTTACGAGGCGGACGGATGTAGTACACAGTAAACACAAGGAGCAATATTGTGCGCACTCACGTATCTAGATAAGATGCAAGTACGTTGCTTAGAGTCGTATAACGATGGCACCACCAACGCTTGCAGTACCAGTACCAGTAGTCGTAGGCACGTAAACTACGCCGTACCTGACTACCATGTCATGATTATCATGTTTGAGCCTGGCATTTGTGTTCGTCGTGCATTCACGTCAGGTCATACCAAGTTTCGTATGTAAATACCGAAATGGCCGCGAGCGCGCCATGACAGTAGCATGTAGTCATGTTTTACAACACACGCATGTCATGATTATCGTGTTTGGAAATCTAACTTACCTCGGCTGTCCATTCAAGTCACGTAATACCGAATTTCATATATGTGAGGCTAGCGAAACGGCCACGAGGGAATCAAGAGCGTGATATGTAGTCATGTTCCAAGATGAGACGTATGTGATGATTATCATGTTACGACGTGTCATCAACTGTTTCTGCGCACAAATAGATAGATATTGGGTATACTGTGAAAAAAGCCACTGGTTTCATCCGATCGATGCAGACCGGGAAATGTGGCTGTACATATTGGTGCTCCTTCAATGTAAAGGAAAATAACGGCAAGAAGTAAGTGCCGGATTGCTTCCCCGCTTCGTTTTGGGCCGACGCAAGCAGAGATGTCCGTTGACGAGAGCACCCTAAGCACACGCATTTGGCAAAGATTATGCCCTGCATCTTCTGTGCTGAGGTCATTGAGTTACGCCTCTTGCTTCACAACTAGCTCTATTGAAAAGAGCGGCCGTGCATACTTTTTACGCGTCTCTACGCGGCCGAGATGATTCAAAGGGGAGAAAACAAACGGTGAAGGTGCCGCGTTTTCGACTTGGCGCCCCCTAACCAGAAATAGACCGAAGAGGCTGCCCTTGTGCGTCTCATTTGCGACAGATGGCAGCATAGGGTGCACAACCTCAAATTCGTGTTTCTCGCCGAGAATGCAAAAGCCAATTTGGAATTTTTTAATGCGAAGCATTTCTTAGGAAACTCCAGTGGCGTTGAGCGTATCTATCTATCTATCTATCTATCTATCTATCTATCTATCTATCTATCTATCTATCTATCTATCTATCTATCTATCTATCTATCTATCATCTATCTATCTATCTATCTATCTATCTATCTATCTATCTATCTATCTATCAAGCTGCTTACAACTTTTAACTGAAGACATGACTACATGCTGCGCTCATAGCGTGCACGCGGCCGTTTCGCTAGGTGGTCCACATATACTAAATTTGGTGGGAAGTTACGTGAATAGAG
This sequence comes from Rhipicephalus annulatus, assembly GCA_013436015.1. Classification (NCBI taxonomy): domain Eukaryota; kingdom Metazoa; phylum Arthropoda; class Arachnida; order Ixodida; family Ixodidae; genus Rhipicephalus; species Rhipicephalus annulatus. Next base: position 39,904 of record WOVY01010246.1, on the reverse strand, counting down.
GACGAAGGTAAATGACACGTCCAAACATGATAATTATGATATGCGTCTCATGCAAAACATGACTGCATGCAACGCTCATAGCGTGCTCGTGGCTATTTAGCTAGCTCCGCATATAACAAATTTGGTGTGAGGTTTCGTGAATAGACGACGAAAGTAAATGACACATCCAAACATGATAATCATGTTTGGACGTGTTACGTTGGAGTGTGCGTGTCGCTTTTAGAGGAGCATATCAACATGATAGAGATCGCACAGTCTCGACAAAAACTATGCTCGTGTGCTCACGCACGTGCCTTTTTCGTTTGCTAGATTTTTTTTTCCTTATTACTTATGTCAGAGCCATGACACTTACACTGAGCCTCTTTCAAACGTCGCTTACCGCAGTGCTAGTGGCGATGACCTCTCGCATTCTCATGCCACTCTCCTCCCTCGAAATACATCACCAGTGGTACGGATGCTATATCTAATAGAAGAAGTGTTTGCCAATAAGACGATATCTCAGCATTCATGTTGCTTTCTTTCTGCGTTTTCTATTCAAATAGCTCTTGAAATTATGCTTCTTTGCACAAGTAATGTCGCAGTTGTCCTTCTCATGCATCCCAGACAATAATGAAGCAGCGAACGTTTTTTTTTTTTTTGTCTGGCGAACGTGATTTCTACGGTGCTGCCAAGAACACTGATGTTTTTTTTATTTGTCTACTCGATTTTGTTATTGTTTGCACACTTACTGTCACTTAAATTTGCTATTATATCAATGCACTTTTGGAAACAATCGTGTTAATATATTTCATTATAGTAACAAAAATAGGACCCATTTTACGATCTTAAGAATGGTATTCGAGATACATTACTACCTAAAATGGTCCTTTTTTTGTGAATGCACCAAGACCCATTTCAGGGGAATTTTTATGAGCACCAATATTCTTTTTATTGTATTACCTTAACAAGTAAACTGACGATGCGTCATGCTTAATTGCCAGCTATTAAAAGGGCCACATGTTTTGTGTATCCGATTTTATTCACCAAGAATGCTTGAAAGAGAGAAGCTTTTCTTATTTTAGTTGTTATTTTCTGTTTCGAACTCCTATTAATATTTTTTACTAATAGCATCGTAATCTTAGCTATAGTTGGCAATACAGTGATTAGCAGTGTTCTCCTGCGGCAAGTAAGTATACTGCCATGTGGTCTTATATATTGTCATTTGAATGCGATCGCATCTGAACCGGATCGCCACACTCTCAAAAAAATAAGAAGGAAAAAATACTTAGCCGCCCCCCAATGTAGCGTAAACATAGAGATAGCCTTACACACCTCGTGCATTGGGATTTGAAGCCCGCTCCTTCGTTATCGTTGGCCTGGGCCAGCTGCGCGCTTCCATTTTTATAAGTTGGCAGGGGTAGTCATAGCGGATCGAATTTTGCGTCAGTCTCTTACGTTGAACACTGCGTGCATTGAAAATAGCAGAGTGTGTATGCACGATGAAACAGTGTCGATGGAACAAAGCGTTTTTGTCCAATGGGTAGCACCGAATCGAAGCGTCGGTATTTCTCTCTATACGTAAGCTTTTAATAAACGCTTTTTTTAAGGCCGGATGAAGTACGTGCTTCTTCAACGCCCAGAAAATCCAAGTGATCATTGACTTTTTCTTCCACGGGGAAATCAGTCACGTTCTGGATTGAGTTCAAGTGCTCCAGAAGAGGGACGACGCCTTCATGGTGGATAATGGAACAACAGTCGTCCACGTACCGCAGAAATACTTTATAATATTCTTGCTAGGGTATAATGTCGCAAAACCACGATATGATAACGAGGGACGCTGTACAGGGAGGCTTCAGAAATTTCCAACACCTGGGATTCTTTAACGTGCACGGGCGTCAGACATTCTCGCCTCCTTCGAAGATGCAGCCGCCGGGATTCGGTCAGCCGTTGAAGTCACTCCTGGCCAGCGTTCGACACAAGGCTCGCGCTCGTGCCACAGTGTCAGTCCTTGCCTTCGCACGCCCACTTCACTGTTGTCGTCTTTTGCCGTCTTTTGTCGGCTTTTGCCGCACCTTTTGCCGTACACTGTAAACAAAAATAAGCCGAGATGGGAGTAAACAACTTGTTCTCCAGTGCATACTCCAATGCGGGTTTTAAAAACACCGTCCAGTGGGTGTGAAAAATCACTCCCCAACAGGACGGTGTTTTTGGATGAATTTATCGGAGGTTTTATTTACTTCCATCAAGGAATATTTCCACGTCAGTGTAGGATTTGTTATTTAGATCCATCGGAGAGCTTTTTAGGTCGGTATGGGAGTAAACATTTACCTAAAAAAACGTTCGCAGCCGTTCCATGCGTAACTTCAATTATATTATTCTCGAAGCATTGCACATACAGAAACACAACGTGTCCCGTTATATTATAATATTCACACTGACCACAGCTGACCACTCGCAACCACATCCACACTTCTTTCTCCTGGTATATATAGGCGTGCACCACATTTATACCATTCAGATCTAGAGCAATTCTACTTTTACGAAGAATGAAGCAATCAAAATTCACGGCGTGGTGTCAATTGGTGTTAATTTGCGGTAGGCTGATTTAAACCTTTCAACACATATGGATGTTACTTCAAACTCGCCTATATAATAATAAGTATACTTTTTGAAGTATATCGAAACTTAATTATTAGCTAATGCTCAGCCGCGTAAACAGAATATGCATTAGCAGTATTGTTTGTGAATCCGTAAAATGAACTAAATTGTAGGCAAAGCCCGCGTGGCCGTGCATGAGCACTTTAACGGTGCGCGTTCCACAGCGCCACCGAAAATCCACGACACCACCGCCACCGCGTTCGACCGCTATAGGCCTCACTCACGAGTATGGCACGACTATACGATGAATGACAGCTGGTGATCACAAAACACTTACTGCTGTGCAGTTTTTATGGTCATTATTTTTCACGTGCAAAGAAATGGGTGTCCGCTGTCCCCGCAGTTGAAGGCTATGGAGCGGTAGCCTTAAACAATCAGCACTAACCTTCGCGTTAGTCGTTTGACAGCTGCGGTCGCATGTCGCAGAAGAGACAATTTAAGCTGTTATTTCTACCAGCAGCCTTTATTTTCCGTAAAACACATTCTTTGCTTCAACGGTGGCTCGTAGAGTTCGATAGTTATAGCGTAAAAACATAACTGCGACAAACGAACGTCTCCTTCATGTCCGTTTGTCGTCGTTCTGTTCTCGCGCTACAACTATCATCGTGTCATACCAACAAGCCCAAACTGCCAAACTTCGTAGAGCTCGCCAGTGTCTTCACGGCGGCCGGTGCGGCAGTGCGTGCTCGCAACGACGCCACCTTGATACCGACGACGTAGCGCTGCCTTGTCGCTTAGAAGTAGCTGCCGGTTAAATAGTGGTGACACCCCGAAAAACCACCGTCGCAGGCAGTCGGGGCTAGCGCATCGCCGGAGCATCTCCCGCAACTGCCGCCGGCCAGCTTGCAAGCTCCCGAGGTCGAGCGAAGCCTACTTCGAATAACTTCGAAGTTTTAGACGGTGAAACTACAGAAGCAGCCGCTGTCGATGCAGCGGTAGTCGAAGCAGCGGTGGTCGGGGCGTGCGCTTCGCAGGCAGTCGGAGCAATCGTGTCGTTTCGGTCGGGGAAAGCGCGTCACCGACGCATTTGCAACACCAGCCGCCGGTCAGCTTCCAAGCTACCGGGGTCGAGTAGAGCGTACTTCAGATTGCTTTGAATTTTTCAACGGTGAAACTACAGGAGCAGCTGCTGGCGATTGAATAGCTTACTTTTATTACCATTGAAACTATTCGTCCGAATTCTTCGTAGCTCGGCAGTTTGAAGCGAATTATCGCGACGTTTAGTTGAGGAATCGGGCCGATCTCCAGCTCGGTTCAGCGCTTGAAACATTCACACTAAACACCAACCTGCCGTTGCAAATCTTCGCTGATACTTTCACTGTCTGTTGACAGACGCTCGCACGGTCACCACCACAAGGCAAAGGAGTTCCCCACCGGTGTGCTAAACAGACGCCCGTACACACACACACGCACGCACGTCATGATCAAAAAGGGGCTTTCAAAACTCCCTAACCACGTGACTTGAGACTCTGTGGGTAGTTTCACAAGGTCATGACCTTCATAGGGGCATTTTCCTTCAATGGGCGTTTTACGACGACGTGTGCAGAGTTCACTCCGCTACCAGGAAGTAAACAATTAGGGCAGGGGAGCTTAGTGGCCTCATATGCTGGAAAAACTCCTATCTCGGTTAATTTTTGTTTACAGTGTAGCAACGCTACATCTGTTGAATGCCGTGACCTAAAACCATGCTGCACTGGAGTGATTGCCGAGTGTTTTTCAAAGAAGTTCGACAATATTATAAATAATAACTTTTCCATGGGCTACGAAAACTGCGGTAAAACAGATATGGGCCTATAATCTTTCGAATCATTTCAGGGGCGAAGCTAATTTATCCATGGGCTGTGCGTCCGCAATATATGTAGCGGTAGTAGAAGTAGTAGTAGTAGTAGTAGTGCGTCGTAGTAGCATACGTAGCCACCTCCACAGCTGTACTAGAGGAGCGGCACGCGCGCACTCGTTTGAATTGAGGAGTAAACCTGCACACGTTAATCATAAACAAAAAGGTTAGTTGTTTCTGAATAAATAACCTAGAGAGACGAGTATCGATGACTTAATCTCCAACAAAACTTGCCTTGAATTTGATGCTTACACTAGTATAAGAAGAACGCACTTTGAGCACTATCTTGTTGCCCCGTTGAACTCGCTCGGTGTAACCTCTTTGGTTTTAGCAAGGTTTAGCGAGGGTTTGGTCGCAATTCCGTGAACTAGATGCGGCAAAACATGGAAAGTACACACGAAGCGCAGGCCGTAAGAAAGTGCGCACGTGCCGCTCCTCTAGTCCGGCTGGGCCGCCTCTCGTTTAGTCCTTACAATGCCTGATGGATGGCGGTACTTTTATATGATGAATATATGATGAAATCTGTGAGATGGTGGTACTTGGAGTGTTCACTAGATGAACGAACGGATAAACAGACGCGTGGATGGAGACAAAGACAAATGTACGGACGAACGGACGCACGAACAGATGGACGGATGGATGGACAGATAGATGAACGAATGCACGGCCGGACGGATGAACTCACGGACGGACGGATGGACGCACAGCCGGACGGATGCACGAACAGATGAACGGATGGTCACACAGATGGACGCACGGGCGAACGGATGCTTCACCACACTAATCATCAGGCACTCCGTGAACATTGTAGTACATCATAGCAATGGGGTGACCGGCGCGTGAGGGGTAGACTGGGAAAGGGAAGGATGAAGACAGTGTTGTGTTGGATTGTGTTCGAGCGAGTGGTTCTTGTAAGTTACATTTGGTGGCAGTGGTGAAAACGTTAACCCATGTTTACAAGGAGTAAGGCTGTCGCGATGACAGCAGCAGTCGGTACTTCACAGATGCATCCTACGGAAGACGACACGTCGTCGACGGCCCTGGAACCTCCTTATCCGACTACACAGGAAAGCTTGGCACAGGCCGCGGGAACCCCAGTCTCATCACACATCCCGCGACCAGCGCCCCATCAAACTCCGACAGGAGAGGCTACGCCAAGTCACCCGCAACAGTCAAGTGCGGGTGCCAGTCTATCTATACGTGACTGCTTGCAAACCTTTGTTTCACAAGGTGAGGCCAACAGACGAGCCCTTACAAGATTTCGAAACTCGCTTCGCTACCCGCTTGTTCTCTCTAGAGGCCACCCTGGCCCAACGTGCCCCGACGGCGGATGTCGCCGCCGTCCTAGCTGTGCGGCTCTCCGTCATTGAGGAGCAGTCTGGCCTTCAGCAACGTGTGTCTACCGCGGTCAAACGAAATGTTCCTCTGTCAGCTGAGCCTCCGTTTTTCGTAGCACAACTTCCACCGCCTACCTTCGATGACATCACGTCGTGGGCAGCATTTTTGGTGCAGTTCGATTCCATTGCTGACCTAAACGGCTTGAGAGTTCAAAATAAAGCTCAGGCGCTCGTTATGCACCTCCGTGGCGCCGCGCTTAAATACCTCGAGTACATCCCGCAAGTCGTCCGCGAGAACGATGAAGCTCAGGTCTCGGCGCTGGAAACCAAGTTTGGCGACAGTCATCTTCTTCAGTTCTACCTCGCACAACTGAAACACGTCTGACAAGGTCACCGCGACCTTCAAGAGCTCGCTGCTCACGTCTACAGCCTGTCCCGGAAGGCCTTGTCGGGTTGCCCTACCGCAACCATGGCTCTTATTGCTGCTAATGCCTTTGTTGATGCCATCAATAACAGGAGCGTCCAGCACTTCGTCCGCCTCGCTCGTCCGATTGAAGTACGATCAGCTTTAGCTGTCGCTGTTAAGGCGGAGATACAAGAACGCTCAAAAGCAGCGGAGGATCCATACCGCAGGCTACCTACATGGAGGCACCATCCCGGTCCCAGCATTTGGCTCCTACTAGGCTTCACGATCCTACAGCGGTACTCCGGTGCTATCACTGCCACGCTGTGGGGCCTTTTGCTCGAAACTGCCCTCGGGTGACCGAGTCGCTGACAAATTCAGTTTCTTCTATGCAGTCTTCCTCGGGAAACTACCATGCAGGCCATCGAGGGCAGGACCCCGCATGATGGCTGAAGCCCCTCTTTTATTCACTTGGCTCATCCACCGAGATGCCAACTCTGCCGGTGAAGCTTGGAGATCCGCAGCAGCATGTTAAAGCACTAGTGGACAGAGGGGCTGCATTAAGTTTTTTAGCGATAGGTTTCTTGTCTGCAAGATTTTCATTAAGCCCTGAGCAGGTCGATCGACCCCATCTCGTCCTAGCTGACGGATCCACTCTACCTACTCTCGGCGAAGTCTGCCTGAATGTGTGTGCGCTTGGGAAGACAGTGAGACAGTGGTTCCTTGTTGTCCCAAACCTGTGTTTGCCAGTGATCTTAGGCTGTGATTGTTGCGCAGAGTTTGGCATTAGTTTGCAGTTTAACGGCACTGATTGCACCATTGAACTGACATCTACCAGTTCGACACTGATTCGAGCATGTCTTGAAACTTCCAATAACGCTTACTCTAGGCAGTCGTATTTCCCGTTGAGTCATGTCATTTACAGAACTGTGGCCAAAGCACGCTCCGTGCTCGCTGACAAATACCGCATGATAAAAAGTCTGATTATAAAATTTTCCTCGAAAGTCGGCATTCCAACAACGGGCACGAATACGGATGTGGGTACGAACAGAAGTAAAGAACCTGAAATAAGAAAACCATCCCTGCTTTCCAATCCTGTGATTACGGCAACCTCAGTTACCATCCGTTGTCGTCTGCTGCGTGGGTTCCTCTTTACAGCCCTGACAAGTCCTTCGTTGACAAGGGCATTCTTGTAGAAAATACCGTTTGTTCCTGGCCTGGAGGCGAATTTGCAATGCCGCGGGCCCGGCAAAACATTTGCAGTGCTTGTCTTCAACCTCTCCGACAGTATCCTGTGTGTGCCGTCAGGCACCATCCTCGGTACCTGTACCTACCTTGAAGCCCCGTCTGTCGTAGCAGTAGTACAGCCTGTAGCACCTTCGCAACCAACTGCATCACTCCTAGACTGGAACGAACTCAACTTCAGTCCCAACTTGACTGCGTCACAGAAAGCTGAGATTCAAGAACATTCTACGTGACTGCGTCGCGATGTCATCTAGTGAGCTCGCCCACACTCCTTTGGTGCAGCACAGAATCGTCAACAGCTCTGAAGTTCCTGTTCGGCATCACCCGCGTCTAGTCTCTGCCTCTGAACGCGCAGACATCGCTGAGCAAGTGGATGACATGCTTAAGCGTGGTATCATATCGCGCTCGTCAAGTCCGTGATCGTCCCCAGTAGTTCTTGTGAGAAAGAAAGATGGCACAATCTGTTTCTGTGTTGACTATCGACGGCTAAACAGTGTGATCAAGCCTGACGTGTATCCGCTTCGTCGTCTTGACCATGCCCTTGACCGCCTGCACGGTGCCCGTTTTCTCACTTCGCTGGATCTTCTTTCTCGCTATTGGCAGGCGGAACTAGACCAGAATGACGCTGAGAAGGCCGCCTTTATAACTCCGGATGGCCTATACCAGTTTAACCACCTGCCATTCGATCTCTCCAAGGCTCCTGCTACATTTCAGTGATTAATGGACCGGGTTCTTGGGCATCTCAAGTGGTCGATTGTTTTGTTCTATTTAGACGACATATTTGTCTATGCTCCCACATTTCCCGAACACCTCAGACATTTGGAAATGGTCATGCGTGCTCTCCAAGACGCTCGCCTTTGTATTAAACCTTCCAAGTGCTTTTCTGGCTTTTCGAAAGTTAGTTACTTAGGGCACGTAACCAGTGCCAAAGGCATCAGCCCTGATCCCCCGAAGCTCCAAGCCATTGCCTGTATTCCGCCTCCCACCACGGTTAAGGAGCTTAAAAGTTTCTTGGGCTTCGCTTCATTTTTCAGACGCTTTGTCCCTGAATTCACTTCTTGCGTGGTACCTCTCAATGAGCTACTGAAGAAAAGAATTTTGCTGGAAATGGGGACCCGACCAAGAAGCTGCCTTTCGCAACCTCAAGACTGCCCTTCAAGCACCACCGATGCTCGCGCTCTATGACGAGAATGTCCCGACGGTTCTACACACCGTTGCCAGTGGTCTTGGTCTCGGAGCCGTTCTCTTCCAAGTTAACGAGGACGGGCAGGAGAGACTGGCCGCTTATGCTAGCCGCCGGCTCAGTGAACAAGAGAGCCGGTACCACGCCTCTCGACATGAGTAGTTGGTGGTAGTTTGGGCATTCGAAAAATTTCGTCCGTGTGTTAATGGTAAAAGCTTAACGGTCGTTACCGACAACGTCGCCCTTCGCTGGCTTCAAACAAAAAAAAGACCTCAATGCTAAGTTGGCGACATGGGCTCTTAAACTGCAAGATTACAACTTTTCTATTGTCCATCGCAGCGGCGCTAGCCATAAAGACACTGACTATCTCTCTCGCCACCCACCCGACAGCTTTCAGCAACATCTCCCCAGTCTCTCCAGATTTACGAACTACACAACTACAAGACGGAGAAATTGTCGACATAACCGATGACTATCCGATATTCACACACTCCCAAGCGTCGTTGTGAAAGTCTTTCTGCGTCGTATGACGTCCGAGAGAGAATTTTTTATCACCGAAATTATTAGAATGAGTCGTGCGTGCCTGTTGTGCCTGTAGCCATGCGTCAATCGGTGCAATTCATGTGCCATGACGCTCCGACTGCCGGTCACCTCGGGCTACACAAGACACTGGCAGCCCGGCACAACAAAGGTTTTGGTGGTGGCGCATGCACAGTGACATTTCCAGCTACGTTTTGTCATGCACAGTCTATCAAGCACTGAAGGCCACCACAAATCTGCAACCGGTCCCCATGCAACCCCTCCCTCCTTCGGACACACATTTTGAGATTCTGGGACTTGATCATCTTGAACCGTTTCCACGTACGTCACGTGGCAACAAGTTCCTCATCGTTGCCACGGACGATGTGGACTGAAGTCAGGGCTGTCCCTGACTCTTCAACTCTGCACGTCCTCACGTTCATCAACGAGTGCGTCATTTTTGACACGGCACGCCACGCTTGCTCATCATTTACCGTGGCACGGCCTTCACGTCCCGCGCATTCAGAAACCTTCTGAACGACCATGGAATTCGGCATGCCGCGGTCACTCCTCAGCACCCACAAACAAACGGTCTCGTGGAAGGTCTCGTACCATAAACAAACGGTCTCGTACCATAAAGGACACACTGTCGTCATACGTGAGTCCCAATCATAACAACTGGGACGAATACGTCAGCGCAGCTCTCTCCGCCCTCCATACGTCTCAGCAGGAAATCACACGGGAACAAACGGTCTCGTACCATAAAGGACACACTGTTGTCATACGTGAGTCCCAATCATAACAACTGGGACGAATACGTCAGCGCAGCTGTCTTCGCCCTCAATACGTCTCAGCAGGAAATCACACGAGAGTCACCGTTCAAGCTTCTCTATAAAAAGACGCCAAGGCTTCCACAAGAGAGCTTCTTTGGTTCGAACACAACAAAGCAAAACCGTCTGGATGACACCAGTACTTCGGAGCTTCTTCGGAAAGCTCGCTTTAGAGCGCACCTGGCCATAGCGCATCATCAGGCGAAATTCCACTCGCCTTCCAGCGACAACCACACCCCTTTCAAACAAGGAGACCTAGTGCTGATTCGACGCAACCCAGCGTGTTCCACAGCATTGCCAGAAGTTGTTTCTCCGATATGCCGGCCCATTTCGCGTTGTGAAAGCCCTAGGCCCTGTTACATTCCGCCTGGAAATTATTCCCGAACTGGGTACCAAAAGCAGAAACCGTGATTTTCCTGCCCATGCAAGCCATTTGAAACTTTTTGTGCCGCGTGATTTCTGTATTTACGCCTCTTAGTCTTCCGACTCAGACTCCACGGGAAAGGAGGCGGCGAGTGTAGTGAATCATAGCAATCGGGTGACCGGCGCGTGAGGGGTAGACCTGGAAAAGAGAAGGGCGAAGACAGTGTTGTGTTGTATTGTGTTCGAGCGAGTGGTTCTTGTACGCTACACTATGTTGTGATTTTTTTTGTCTCTTCTCCTAAACAGCACTGTAACTTTTGCACGCTTCATACGTTGTGGGAAAGCACCTGTTCTTAAAATGGAGTTTTAATTGTATGTTAAGGACATCAATTATGTATCTATCACCGAACAAACGGGGGCCATCTTTAAACCATCGATATCTTTCGTTTATAATAAATGCAAAGCATTTCTTAGCGAACTTCAGTGACTTTGAGAGTATCTATCTATCTATCTATCTATCTATCTATCTATCTATCTATCTATCCTATCTATCTATCTATCTATCTATCTATCTATCTATCTATCTATCTATCTATCTATCTATCTATCTATCTATCTATCTATCTATCTAGCCGCGTACGCTTGGGCACTCTCGTGGTCACCCCCTTACCTTGGCGTGAACCAAAATTAGAATGGGAGGGTAAGATGGTTTGATAAATATTGCGCGCTAGTCAAGAGATGAATAATGTCACAATCCTGTCGCGAACACCGTCATACACTTCCCACCAGACAGTGGCATATACCCACGGGTGGGTATATGCCGCTGGTATGCGGGTATGTGCCACGGGTGATGGACACTTGGTATCTACCCCAGAACGACGAGAACACACATGGGCAATTTTGACGGGCAAGCGTTAAGCTGGCATCGAATTCAAGCGTTCTTCGTTGCAATGAAGCATTTTACCACAGAGCTACGCCAGGTATCTAAACTATTTTTCAAGTAGACGCTAATCTTCGTGAAATGTCAATAGTGGCTGCAGTGCTGAGCACCTAATTTTATAAGCAATACATATGTACTCCTTTGATACAGCCGTCACATCGGGTTAATGTCAACCGTGGTTATAGTTGCCATGCGCTGAAGTTGATTCATGTAGCAGTGTTCAGGCCCAGGATACTCGCAAGGATCAGCGCTTCATATCAGCTTCTGGTGTAGCTAATATGCATGTTCCAGTCGTCATAGTTGCGCAAGTGCGAACGACTGGTTATATTTACGTCTGCTACTCTTTAACATATGTCTGTGCGTGCCACCTTTGTACATATATTTAACGTCATTTCATGACATAACACTCGATGAAAAAATTGCAACACGGTCACCTTCCCTCCACGTGCTTCGCATAACGTTGATTCCCAGGTACGTGGGATATGCCGAATTTTTTCCTTAGCGTTTTCCATAACACTTGTAACTTCGTATTCACCTATTGGGAAAAGATAAATCGATGAATTATAGTTTGTGCGCGCATGTAATGTAGTGCGGTAGCTTCGGTGGCACTGCCCACTAAGTAAGGTGATTATTAAATTTTGCAGGCAATTGATTGCCCCTGTATGTTTTATCACCTTCAGTTACCTTTTCTACAATAAATTTATATTGTTGCAATGCAGTAATTAAATTTAAATCGCTCCACATCTCCCTGACTCCTGAAACGCCCTCAAACATGCAAGCATAACAACTGCTTTCTGCTTTTTTCATAAGTTTAGGTAAAATATTTCTATATTTACGAAAGGCCTCCAACGCGTATGGATCGTGATTTTTCGAGAATAGTTGATACATGCTATTTTTCTCATTTAACAATTTTAATAAGCTCTTTGTGACCCATAGTTTCCGAGAACGTTTGAACCTTTTTATTTTTTTTTGTAGGGAAAACATCGATTGTGAATATGGAAAATAATCTTTATAAAACTTTCATAAGCGGCGTTAGCTGGTGAGCACGGGAGCACTGCTGCTCATTTAGTACTAGGTACTGCATCTAGAAACTGGGAAATCGTTTTAGGGGCGAAACTCCTTTAGGCGTGGGCTGAGCGTCCCATTGTAATTGTATGTAGCCACCTCTCATTAGTTACTGAACCGGTTGTGCATGGCGGTAATTGTACATATTACGAAATGCACATACACTGAAAAAGGCAAATGGTACAATACTAGAGGGCGTATCTTGTAGTATTGATTGATTTGTGGGGTTTAACGTCCCAAAACCACCGTTTGATTATGAGAGACACCGTATTGGAGGGCTCCGGAAATTTTGACCACCTGGGGTTCTTTAACGTGCACTCAAATCTGAGTACACGGGCCTACAACATTTCCGCCTCCATCGGAAATGCAGCCGCCGCAGCCGGGAATCGAACCCGCGACCTGCAGGTCAGCAGCCTTAGCCACTAGACCACCGCGGCGGGGCAGTATGATAAATATTAAAAATCACAGCATATCTATAGATTGAATAATGGTGAGTGAGGTGAAGCGTCCATCAGTCCGTCCGTGCTTCCGCCCGTATGTTCGTTCTTGCTTCCATCTATTCTTGCGTCCATCCGTCCGTTCGTCCGTCCGTGCGTCCATTCATTCGTGCATTCGTCCATGCGTGCATCCATCCCTGTGTTCGTTCATTCTTCCATCCATCCATCCGTCCATGCGTCCATCCGTCCTTCCGTCTTCTCGTGCGTCCATCTATGTGTCCGTCCTTTGGTCCGTCCGTGCGTCTGTCCCTGCATACGTACATCCAAGTGTTCATCCGTGCGTCAAACAGAAAACACAGACGACGGATGGACGCGGCCAGCGGATGATTCACGGTTTGCTGATAAAGCCTGCGAAGCTTCGCCCTACTCATCATCATACGCTCCGTGGATATGCTGTGATTTTTTATTCATAATGTGCCATCGAAATTCGTAGTTTATGTTTGATTCAACGCGACTCCTATTAGTGACCGAATATATCGGCAATTGATCACAGTGTCTTATAATAAAAGCATGCAGTACGTTAACAACGGCACTATGCCGCCTGCATTACCGAGTACTTAGCTGTCACCGATTTGTCACACGGGTCCTTATCTGTACAGGCATTGTTAAGTTTACAGCGGGAAACGTTGGCGGGAAACGCTTTGCTGCTCACCAGACGCGTGCAGAAACGAGCAAAGTGCAGGGGGGGGGGGGGGGCAAGTGAGCATGCAATAAAGAAAGAAGAACGAAGTGTTCAACCAGGGCAACGCGGCTGCCGGTCTCGTCTCTGTCGCAACATATTGGTGCCGAAAACCCGGGAGAAGGCCGACAGGCCGACATCCTCAGCGTCGACACGTTCCCAGAATGGACAAACATCGAATATTGATCACCTGAACGGTGGAATATTAGACGGCGTTAAAATGCAGGGAAACCAAAGGAAAGAAATAGAGTCCCTGTCACAAAAAGTGGATGAGTTAGAGAACCGTAGTCGACGCCATAACCTCATCTTTTATGGTGTGGAAGATACCGAAGCTAACAAATCAAGTAAAGAATCGGAGAAGCACATAACCCAGATATGCAGCTACCAGTGGGGTATCCATTCTCTAACTATAGAACGTGCGCCGACTCGGTAAATTCCAAGTTGGCAGCAATAGACCGTGAATAGCCTAGTTTCTGCATTTTAAGGAAAAGCAAGACGCTCTCCATAACGTTAGTAAACTGAATGGCTCGACAATTACTGTCTCTGAAGATTTTTCTCAGCAGATACGTCAGAAAAAAAAATACCGTGGGATTACGCAAAAACGCACAAAAGGAAGGTGAAAAGGTCATACTGAAATATGACACACTGATACTGAATGGTAAAAATTATGGTTACGACACAGAGAAACAGCAAGTTCTAGCACTGCAATGACCTTGTCAATCTAGTGGAGTAAAGCTTTCCTTCCTGGTAATTAACTGCAGAAGCATTAAAAACAAAGTGAATGAATTTTGTGCATTTTTTCGAATGTCCGAGCCGTCTAAGGTGCTTGAAACTGAATCTTCGGTAAATGATGAAATACGTGATGACGAGGTGTTTCCGGTAGACTATACGTGCTACCGCAAAGATAGGAATGGTCATGGTGGTGGTGTATTCATTTTTGTTAAAAGTGACATAGTGTCTACAAACCTTGACGTTGTTGTCGCAACATGTGAAGCTGTCTGGTGTCAACTCGAGCTGACAAATAAGAAGCTATTAACTGTATGTAGCTGTTATCGTATACCTGACTCTCCCACAGACGTGATGTCACAGCTTGCAAGTGCCATTAATGAGGTGCATTCGGACTTCATGATTATCGGGGGGGGGGGGGGGGTTAACTTGCCAAACATTCACTGGCATGAGCACTCAACCACGATATCGCCATCCGGGTCATCTGCTCAAGAGATGATTATTATCGCAAATCTGCATGCACTACACCAAATGGTACTACAGCTCACACGGCAATACATATTACTTGATTTAATTTTTACAAACCAACCCAGTTTCGTAACTGCTACTTACGTCCTGCCCGGGATTAGTTATCACTATGCCGTGCTATGTGAAATGAACGTCCATTACGTTAAAACATCAGTGTGCGACCAAAGGTGCGTATACAATTATTCTGAAGCTAATGTTTAAAAAATAAATGAGCCTCTGGATAATTACTTTGTTGTATTTGACACCCTTGCGGAACAACTGCGCGCCAGAGAGTCGTGGATTCTTTTGAAAAACAAAATGACTTAATTACGTGATGCGTTCGTTCAATGGTGGCACTTAACGGCTAGGAAAGCGAAAAGTAGGCCGTGGTTCACGAAAGAACGGCGCAGACTTACACAAAAACGGTTGAGATGTTACCGTACTTTTTGTGATACCCCGACCGATATCAATGAGTCACGACTGAAAAATGTTACACTTGAAGTTAAGACGTGCCCCTTTAAAGCAAAACGTGCTTACACTGAATGTTTGCAAGCACTTCTCAAGGATAAACCAAAAGAGTTCTGGAGACATGTCAAAAGAAATGGTAAAGACAATGTGTCGATGCCACCGCTTATTTCTGGTGATGACTTCTTCCATGACGACATTGATAAAGCTGAATGCCTCAATCGTTATTTCAGTTTTGTTTTGACGCTGTTGATTGCACCCGGAGATGGTGATCACCACTTAAATCAAATACGAACTAATAATATGAAGGATATACATCAGCACGCATGACATTCAAGTGTTCTTCCAAAGATTAGACAGCTCAAAAGGATGCGGTCCAGATGGCCTCTCAAACGCATTTCTAAAGCTTTGTGCGCCGACACTAGCACAGTTTTCAAAGGTCATATTTGATAAATCACTTATAGATGCCAGCCTTCCTTCAGATTGGAAAAAAGCAATGATTGTCCCAATACGTAAGTCTGGTCCACGGAGTGACGTCTCTAATTACCTACCAATATCGCTGACTAGTCTGGCATGTAAAATCATTGAACACCTCATATATACCTCCATTGTTGAACACATGAATGAGTATTCAATATTTACGCCACATCAACACGGGTTTCGAAGACGTTTTTCTTGTACTACCCAATTGACAGAATTAACGCACGACGTAGCATACGCGTTAGACAAAAGAAAAACAATTGACTGCATTTTTTTAGACTTCAAGAAGGCCTTTGATACTGTCCCACACCGTTTACTTCTTGAGAAAATGACTATGGATGCCATTATTTCACAGGTCATCGCATGGGTCACTGATTATTTGGAATCATGCCAGCATACTGTAATCATTAATGGTGCCAGTTCGTGCGCATCGCAGGTAACATCGGGCGTCCCCCAAGGGTAGGTACTGGGACCACTTTTATTTCTGATTTACGTCAACGACATAACTGAGGGCGTAGAATCCCACATACGGTTGTTCTCAAAAGGCTGTGATTTGTATAGGGAAATTACGGATTCGCGGGACAAAGCGTTCATTCACAGAGACTTGGCCAAAATCAGTGATTGGTGTACACGATGGCACATGCAGTTGAACTTGAATAAGACAGTTTATATGGAGTTCACGCGTAAGAAATCACAGTCTCAGACATCGTACACAATCAACAATGTCATTATAAGTAAGGTTAATGAATACAAATACTTAGGGGTGTACTTATTGTGTAACTTAAATTGGAAGCGACATGTTGACCATATAAAAGGCAAGGCCGGGAAAGTGCTTGGGTTCCTTCGGCGTAATGCGAAGAGCTTTAATATGTCGACTAAAGGATTGCCTTATAAAACATATGTGCGTTCCGTTCTTGACTATGCGTGTGTCGTCTGGGTCCCCTCAACAATATGTGACACAGAAAAACTTGAAAGGGTACAGAACTTGGCCACTCGATTTGTTTGTGGACGTTACGACAGAAAGTTCAGTTCTACGTTCGCGAAAGAATTATTGCATTGCGATACACTAGATTGTCGAAGACGAAGACTTCGCTTGAAGTTTTTCCACAACATCTTTCATTCAAACGTTGGCATTGATAGGCATCTTTACATAAAGGCACCTAATTACTATTCCCATAGGGTTGACCATAAGAATAAGGTTATTGAATTCCCCTGCAAAACAGATTCCTTTAGGAAATATTTTTTTCCTAGAACAATACGGGACTGGAATCAATTAGACAAGTCTGTCACAACTATATCGTGCAATGACATATTTTTTGCACTGCTAAAAGAATTCTTCTTGTATTAGAGCTGCTGTTCACTCATGTTACTACTAGTGATGACTGCTATATGCTTGTACTTGTATTTTGCTTGATTGTGCATTCTCGTTCAAGTAATTATGCTTTTATCACTATAATACACTTCATTGTTAAATAATAATGTATTCTTGTTTACTTGCAATCTTGTTTTTTTTTATTTTGTTTTCACAATGATTCACCATGGTGCACATTAGGGTGCACTGATGATCTTCTTGTATATGTATTTATTTGTTTTTCTGATGCTGCTAGTGATTGTTACCAACTGTATGCTTTGAAATTTTCTTTGCGTCCCCCCCTCTCTGTAATGCCATGTGGCGCTGGGAGTATGGCATAAAAAATAAATAAATGAATAAATGAATAAATAAATAAATAAATAAATAAATAAATAAATATCTACGCACAAATCGTGGCATCATTCACTTTGCTACGAACCGACTTCTGTTTGAAGCCACCGAGGTTCTCCTCCGAGACACATTACCGTCTACCGCCGACTTACAGGAAATACTTGACAGGCCCCGTGACAAAGGTTAAGCTCTCGCCGAACTGCATAAACAGATTGTCGACGTCCTCAACAGAGAAGAGTCTGGTTAAGAAGTTGAGGGTGCTCTCGACTACCACGAGAAGATCGTGAAAGCCATCAGCAGGCTTCGATCCGCGATGAAAGCGCGTGGTCTACCATCCTCAATGCCAACCAGTCGGAGCATACGGGTACGAGCGACGCATCCAGCCACTCCACGAGAGCTGCCCACGCTCGGACACTACCGGGCATACTCTTGTCGATGACAGTAGGCCACGCGCACCAAGCTTGCGAGTCGTGCTGCCGAAGCTTCAAGTGCCCGTCTTCAACGGCGAGAACCGTGAGTGGTAAGGGTTCTGGGAGCATGAAGAGGCGACTCACCGGCATCGAAAAGTTCAAGTACAAGAAGACGCACTTATCCGGCGCCGCGAGCGGGTCATTGAAAGAATACGCCTTACAGAAGTGAATTACAGCATCGCCGTCAAGGTGTTCACTGAAACGTTTGGCCGAAAAGATGTCCTCATCGACGACCACATTGAAAGCCTTCTAGCGATCGAGCCAATTGGGAAATTATCGCAAGTATCAAGGCTGCGGGACCTGTACGAGCAGATATAGTTCCGGACCAGCTGTTTGGAGTGCCTTGGTATGCCATCTTCTTATTACGCGGTTGTTTTGCAATGGGTTTTGATGCGCTTATTGCCAGAGGACCATGCGATTCAGTACCGAAGGCGCATAAAACCCGAGACAGATGCCGCGGCCTCTGTAGTCCAGTTTAGAGACGAGCAAGTGAAGGCAATCCTAAAGTTCCTTCAAATTGAAGTCGAAAGCAGAGAAGAGTCGCGCGTCACGCGAGAAACCCGCCTCAACGAGCCCGTCACTGAACCGTAATAATACTGCGAACACCATGACGCCACCTTATCTGCCGTTCACATTAGCACTGAAGGCACGGCCATCATCGGCAGGTTCGAATTCAAGGCCTCAACAGACTATATGCCCCTTCTGTGGCATCTCGGGTTACATAACGCGTGATTGTCGGGTCACGCTATCAGCAGAGGAAAAGCGACAACGTCTTTCCAGCAATACCAGCTGCTTCAGATGTGCGAAGCAAGGTCACATTGTTCGCATGCAGTTGCCGAACCACACCCTGGCTTAGACGATACCCCTGGTTATTGTACCTAAAAAAGATTAAGGTCTGCGTCTATGCGGTGACTATCGCGTCACCGTCAATCAGGCTATTGATGTTGACCACTACCCTGTGCCTATTCAAGAGAACATTTCCACGACGTTGCAAGGCTGAACCGTCTTCTCGGTCATTGACATAGGCTTCTCTACAGCTTTGGTTAGATGTGCAAGCACAGAAAATGCTGACGGTGAATACACACTTGAGCCTTTTTAGGTTTCAGCGTTTGCCTTACGGCGTCGCATGGGCGCCTTCCGTATTCCAAGCAGTAATGGACCAGGTCCTTGGTGTCTAAACGAGAAGAGCCTGCTACTTGGGCGATGTCGTCATAGCTGGTCAGACATATGAGCAGTGCCACAAAAAAAGTTGAGCAAGGGCACAGACGCCTAAGCAAGCATGGAATAAAGGTCAACACAGGAAAGTGCAAGTTCTTTCAGGGGAAAGTATAACCTATTTAGAAGTGTGGCAGCTTGGGCTAGTTGGTATGACATGACAATAACTATAGCGCAAGAACAGAAGGAGGACAAAGATACAAGACAAGAGCACTCGTGTCCTTCGTGTCCTTCTTGTCCCTTTGTCGTCGTTCTGTTCTCACGCTATAACTATCATCATAACCTATTTAGGTAACAAAATTGGTAAATTGTCTGCATCATACTAAGCATAAGGTAATGACCATAAAAAAGCGCCAAAACTAGTCATAGTGACACTACTGAAAGCTTTTTTGGGCTTGGTGAACTTTTACTCAAGATTTCTGCCAAATTTGTCAATGATTTTAGAACCTCTACACGAGCTGCTACGCAAAGAGAAAAAAAGTGGCGCTGGTCTCGTCAATGTGACGATGGATTCAATAGGTGCAAAGCGTTGTTGACCGATGGCAGTGTTCTTCAGTTGTACAATGTTCGCAAATATATTAAAATCACATGTGATGCGTCAGACGACGGCATCAGAGCAGTACTGTCACAGGGAGAATGGTGTCGAGAAACCGATAGCATTTGCCTCAAGGTCTCTCACTGTTTCACAGCGGAATTATAGTCACATTGAAAGAAAAAAAGCCCTAGGTAGTGTCTTAGGGGTGAAAACGTTCCACAAATACCTCCATGGAAGAACTCTTAAGGTGTTAACAGACCACCAGCCCCTAACAGTGCTGTTCTATCCAAAGAGACAGGGAAGCACTGTGGCTACCGCGAGAGTACATAAATAATTGACCGTCTTGGCTACCTATCGCTACATAATAATGCATAAACAGGGTACAGCGAGTGCTAGTCCGACGCTTTGTCCTCCCTGCCGCTATGTAATACGGAAAAGCTGGCTGATTATTTTTTTTATTTTCTTCTCTAACTGACACACCACTTAAAGCCAAAGACATTGAATGCGCAACGGACCGTGACAGGCTTCTAACGAGCGTTTGAAGCATTACATGACATGTCTGGCCAAAAAACGTTCCAAGTGAACTACAGCCATTTTCAGTTCGTCGATTGGAACTTGCTGTTGATATGGCTGTGCTGTTTGGAACAACAGGGTCGTAATACCTGAAAGTTTGCAAGCTGAGGTTCCAGCTCTTTTTCACGAGTAGCATTTGGGGATCACCGAAATGAAAGCAGTAGCATGGTCTTAGGCGTAATGGCCAGGCATCAATAATGCTCTAGAACATGTGATTCGCCAGTGTGAGATATGTCAGTCGGTATTGCTGACTACACAGCCAGTATCTTTGTGTCAGTGGCGACTGAGTGAATTCCCACGGGAAAGAGTGAATTTAGATTTTGCAGTTATGGAAGGGCACACGTTGTTCTTGATGGCTGTGGATGTATAGTCAAAATGGCTTGAAGTGAAAATATTGCATTCAACAGCAGCTACAAAAACTGTGGAAGCTGTACGTTCTCTTTTTTCATCACATGGCTTTCCAGCTGAGGTAGTTATTGATAAAGGACCTCAGTTCACTGCAGCAGAATGTGAGTTGTTTCTAAAAGCGAATGGCGTAAAACACACCCTTACGCCACTGTATACCACCCGCAGTCAATTGGTGCAGCTGATCGAGCAGTGCAAACTATGAAGAAAGCACTTCTAAAACACCTTCTAGATGATAAATAGAAGGACAAAAGGCGATCGCTACAACATAATATCGACAACTTTTTGTTCTCGTACAGTACAATGCGCTACCTTCACAGGTAAAACAACCACTGTACTCTTTCCGAGACGCAAACTGAGGACTGTAGGCGACCATTGCTGCAACCAAGTGTTAGGAGTGAGTTGTCAAAATGGAGAGAGTGAAACTGGTTACAGATAAGCGAAGGGGTGTATCGCGGTATTTTTTCGTTGGTGATGCTGTTTTAGTGCGCTCAGTTCGAGGTGAAGTTGTTAAATGGTTTCCCAGAAAAGTGACATGTGTGAAACCACCATGCACCTATTCGGTTTTTGTACGAGGTCCTGTGCGCTGCATGCATGCCGATCGTTTACGGAAGTCATTTTTGGAGACAGACAGCGACTGTGATTGTGGTGAACCCGAGTTGCTGCATGCTGCGGAAGTGTTTGTGCCCAGTTGAACAGTGCCTAATGCAACAAAGTCAGCGGATGCCCAACTGGTAACAGAACAAGCACCCAGCCATGACTTCTCCACCGATCATCGTAAGAAGCAGCTGCCGAGAGCGACGACCGTTGGGGTTAGAGCCATGCTTCAAAAAAGGAGGGAAGGGGTGTTGCATCCAACGCTCGCGTGGTGTGTTCGGTAGTGAACATGCGCATGAAAGATGGCGCCGCGATTGGGATTGTTCGACTTGTTTGTTTGTTGCGTATGTGCGCATTGGTGATTGGATGCGTGTGTTCACGGAGACTGGTATGTGAGTTTCTACTTTGTGTGTGTGGCTTTGAGTATGGATCTGTCGCAATAAAGACGTTCCGCTCGTGCGTCTCTCTCTGTGAGAGTTGCAACAGGAAGCATAAAATATGGCAGAATATCCGCGGAGTGAATGATGGAGAGTGGGGTGAAGCATCCGTCCGTCCATTCGTTCTTGCTTCCGTCCGTTCATGCGTGCATCTGTGTGGCCACCCGTGCGTCCATCCGCCCGTCCGTGCATCTGTTCGTGCGTCCGCACGTCCATCTGTGCGTCCGTCCCTGCATCCGTTTCTGCGTCCGTCCATGCATCTGACTGTGTGTCCGTTCGTCCATCTATTCAACACTCCAAGTACCACCATCTCGCATCTTTTCATCAAATGTTCCTCATCTAGAAGCACCGCCATCCAGCGGACATTCTAAGGACTGAACGAGAGGAGGCACACGCACACTTTTTTACGGCTTGCGCCTCGTGTCTACTTTCCACCTCTAACCACCTCGAGTTCGTGGTATATACTAGTTCACAGTATTCATGGCACTGCGGCCCAACGCTCGCTAAACCTTTCTAAAACCAAGGAGGTTACGCCCAGCGAGCATAACGTAGCAACGCTTTCTTGTCAGTTAGTGCTCAATGTACATGCCAATGCCTGCTAAGGTGGGATGAGAGACAGGAGAATTCGGCCTTTAGTTAACGTGCACGCTGTGAATTTTTTATTGTTAAACAACGCACAGAAGAAATCTCCCACCGGCACCACCTTGCATGGAGATCAAAATTTAAGACTGGTTACACACTTCTACTACGACTACGAGGGACGAACGGGTGCCGCTGTAAGGAGCTTCGCCTCTAATACACAGCACAACCGAAAATATCGCGGAAAATCGATCACAGGAAATGACGCGTGCTCTTCACATTGCCACTCTGCATTACAATACCCACAGAAGGCATGCACTAGAAATGTGGTGTCAGCTTATAAATGAAGGCGTTTCGATAAGTCATTGAAGGCTTAGAACACTTTTGAGAAACATGTGATTGTCGGATGCTATATGTGAGTGTGGCATTATCGATTTCGCATGAGTTTGCCCCCAGGCATAAAAAAAAACGTGTTAGCTTAAAGTTGAAGTTTGAAATTTGGTTCATTTTTCCAAATGGAAAACTTGAGAGGTGCAGTTACACATGAGTGTGCAGTCAACTTTTTTGTATGAATGCCAGTGGAGTCGATCATAAATGCACCGGCCGAAATATGTTAACACGCTTGCATTTCTTCATATATTTTTAAACAATGAACAACATTTCAAAATTAAGCTTGGGGACTTGGCATCATTACCGAATTAAGATTCATCAGTACTATTATGCATAAGTAGTAGACATGTGTCTATATTATTACATGCTAGATAGTGCAATTAACTGCGATTGGTAAACTGGTTCATCACATCACGTCACTTTATTTCCTTGAAGACCCTACAAGGGGGTATTCCATAAGGGTGGGTGTACACTACGGCTAGGTGAATCAGCAAGATGTTTTGTTACATTGTCTACATAACTTGATGCTATAGTAATGGCTACAATGTTCTGGGAAGGACCATTTCAATTCTTTGTTATACTTTACATTTCGCTCTTTAAATGAGGTGTCATCCCTTACACGCTCGAACAGTGTTTTTCAATGCCTGCAAATTTATCCGCAGTCAGCGTACAAATGTGCGAGATAGCCTTTAAGGGTTTGAGTCAGAGTATAACACGACTTATTGGCACGGCACGCTTGCAAGTTTGACGTAACAGAGACGCCATACCATGCTACTCGTTGCTTCAAAAGTGACTTCGAGCTTTTTACGCCGCACGATACCATTATTTAGGTGACCGAAATGTTCTGCGGGCTTTTTACACACTCACCCGTTTCAATATATTTGACAGACAGTTAGCGATGCAAATTATACATTAAAAATACACTATATCTGTATACTTGATCGCACAAAGTACTCGTACATATGTAGACATCGTACGTATATTGACATATGACAGCACGTGAACATATGTATGAGTGATTTTAAAGTGGTCTCACCAAGTGTCTGCGCTCGAAAATACTAAATCGAGCTGAATATGCAAAAGATTACTGCGAGTTTGAAAGCATAACCGCACGCTGTTCACAAAACCGATCTCTCAACGTTCCTCGTTTTCGCCCATGTCCACATCTTGCTTCGTTTCCTGAAATGCGCAAAATATCATCTATCTATTCACAAAAAAAAAATTGATGAACACAAGTGTAAGCAAACGCATCGCAGAATTGCACGTGTTTCCACCCCGATTACACTTCGCAGCTGGCACCTTGAAGCAGCAAAGAGCCGGTAGTACCGTAGCAGACGACGCGCCGATTTGCGATCCACCTAATGTACGGCACGCGCCAGAATTGCGAAACGAGATTACATGTACCCTTGAAGGTTGATTGCGTTGATTGCGCTGTGTTCTTCCTGTTTTATGCGAAGCATTTCTTAGCGAACTTCGGTGACTTAGAGCGTATACGCTCAAAGTCGCGAAAACGCTCAAAGCCCCGCCGCGGTGGTCTAGTGGCTAAGGTACTCGGCTGCTGACCCGCACGTCGCGGGATCAAATCCCGGCTGAGGCGGCTGCATTTCCGATGGAGGCGGAAATGTTGTAGGCCCGTGTGCTCAGTTTTGGGCGCACGTTAAAGAACCCCAGGTGGTCAAAATTCCCGGAGCTTTCCACTACGGCGTCTCTCATAATCATATAGTGGTTTTGGAACGTTAAACCCCACATATCAATCAATCAGCGAAAACGCTCAGAGATAGACTTTGAGCGTATACGCTCAAAGTGTATCTATCTATCTATCTATCTATCTATCTATCTATCTATCTATCTATCTATCTATCATCTATCTATCTATCTAGCCACCTACGACTTTTAGCTCTCCTGGCCGTTTCGAAAATGGTAACGATACCAAACTTGGTATGGCATAGCATGACTCTGTGAAGAACATATTTGACTAGTCATGACATGAAAACGATATATATATATATATATATATATATATATACTATATATATATATATATATATATATATATAGAGAGAGAGAGAGAGAGAGAGAGAGAGAGAGACATGCACTTATTGTCGCTGAAGTTTGACAAGAAATGCTACATATTTAAAACTTTCCCGGACTCCACCATTCCAATTCAACACAGCTATTGGACATGCTGCCGAAGGTACGATGCCTTACCACAGGGAACGCTATTGATTTCGGCCAGCCGTTCGCGCGCCTACAGCAGAACTGTTGCGAGAGCCGCTCTCCGACTGGAGCCGCGTCCACCAGCGCTGTTGCGCGCTCGTGGCGACCCCTGCCCTGGCGGCCGCCGCGCGAGTTGCTCCGCCCGTCGCGCCGCCAGTGTGCGCCCGACTGCCGTAGGCGGCGCCAGCAGTCGTCTCCCGGCTACGGAGTGAATGGGGCCCAGTGGCGTGCACGTGCGCACTCCACGCCGGTCGGCCGAATGCGCCTGCGTAGTTATGGTCACGTTCAGTGCCGCGCTCTCAGCCCGCAAGAGGCCTCAGGTGAGACTCGAGAGGCTTCGCCCCGGGGTTGGTTCCTTTTTGTTGCTTTTCTTTGGGGCTACCGATAACGATAGAAGTGCCATAGTGAAGTCTGATTGGGTTGTACATTCATTGTGTCTATTGGCACCAGTTATTGTGGGAAAAAACACTGCATTGCTCGTAAAACGTGTTGTCGGCTAGTTGGTTCATAGTGGGCGATTGATGGCAACGATATTATAAAGGTGAAATGCATCGGTGAAATGATTTTATGAACATGTTCTCGTACCTGTTTGCTTTTCCCGAGTGTAACTCCGCACCCACCTGTATTGTATAAATAAAGGTAGTAGGAAGTTGACGCTCTATCCAGTTATTCCTTCGCCTTACGTCGTGTTGTTACATTAGGCTGAGCGAATATTCGCGCACATGTGCATATTTCAACACACAAAGGCGAGGGTGACGTAACAACAGCGACGAAGTTTAGATTGAAAGCTCTGCGACACGTGGGCCAACACACAAAAAAAAATTATTCGCTGAGGTTTGACGTTCCAAAACACGAAATGATTATGATGGACGCCGTATTAAATAGCTCCTCCGGAAACTTGGACCATTTGGGGAACACGTGAACAGAAGAGTTTAGTTTTACACTGCTTAATCACACTCTGACGCCATCAGGAAATCGCGAGTATCTAAAACGAATTTGCGGCAATGGTAAAGAAAGGTTTCTTCTAAAGTCAACATTTGAAAAGTCCCCGATATAAGGTATGCATATTATGGTATTGGTAGATTTATGAGCTAGATACTGTCCCCGTTGTAGTGGGTGGAGCCAAGGTTATTTAGAGGAAATGCTATTGATGCAATGAGAGGGGAAGAGGGTCGAACCCTGATATTTCTTACGTTTTGTAAGTGTATAAATGACCACTGTTATACTAAGACATCCACAAACAAAGCACATAGCTAAGGATGGTTGGCTTATGAGGCCAGAATTTTTTTTTTCATTCGACATGCACCGTCAGCAACCACCGGATATCATCATGAATATTTTCTCGGATTTCATTTTACACTCAAAGCTCACTTTGCCGACAACGCAGTGGACTCGGGATGTTGTCTTCACGCCATTGTTAGCAAACCACGTTTTGGAAACTACCATACGTCATGATTAAACTTAGCCTACTTTACCCTGCGCATTTTTTATGGCCCCAAATTTTACCCTACATCTCAAAATTGCGCTATGTGTTTCCGTATTGAAGTTTAGACTGCACTTCAAGTTACGACGTACAGACGTTCGTTGGCACTGAGATGTGTAGCCTGTTCAGTGATTTAAAAATTAGTTTTAAAGGGACACTAAGAAAAACATGATAGACAGCCGATAGAAAGAAATAGCGTCCCCGCATTGGTAAGGAGTTCATGACAGCTGCAGACCCATCTGCAGCTGTCACTGTAAGCAAGATGGTAGCCAAGAACGTAAAACGACGCGTCGGATAGCAGCGATGGAAAGAAATGCGGCTCTGTGGAAGTACCACGTGTGCTCTACTGAACTACTCGATGTGAATCCGCGTGTTTTAGGGTCAACAAGGCAAAGTTAAACAAGCCGGAAATAAAAAAAAAGTAAGTCAGTATCAAAGGGGGAGGAATAGCTTGAAATAAAAAAAGAGCTGGACACTAAAGTTAGCCTGCGGTAAGGCGCACGAATTCGGGCTGCGCGATAACATAAGTTTTAGTAGAAAATACTTCAATTTATCTGGACAAGATTAGGCCATAATGTGATAATAATTATGCCAGGAAATTGTTCAGCTTCGTCAAGCACAGCTGGCCGCCCAGTTAAAGAAGCGTCGTTTTTTTTTTTCGTTGATGCATCTCCAGTAAAACGTAGACGATACGAGTCCTGAGCGGTCATTAAAAATATGCGTATGAGTCGAAATTCGTATTACCAGGAAACATTGAAAATTAATATGTTCCGAAAGAAAAGTGGCGCTCGTTTTCGTTTCTTGTTTCTAAGGGTCGCAGGAACGTCATGAACAGTTTTTAGCTGAAGGATTTTTCATGCGAGACTCCATTGTTCCAATAAGCGATCTACATGCTAACATCGACATATATCTGCAAACTGATTGTGCTTTCCTTGATTTCTCAAAAACATTTCAGCTCGTTGCACATCAGCGCTTTCTTGTGAAATTATCAGTTCTTCAACTAGACTGTTCCACACAAACATGGAAATGTGTTATTTTTGCAGCTTCAAACTCCCCCTTAGAGGTCACAACGTTTATATAATCAGTTTCATTTCATGTGTGTAGTCTTTCCGTAAATGCGCGAATAACAAAAAAAGTCGAGCATCTACTAGGAACACATTTGTTAAAATAATATTTAATACCACAACCATTTCTTTGTTTTTTCATAGCCTTCATCGTCATTTGTGTGCAATTTCACGTTACATAGCTTTTTTTTGCATTAGCCGCCTTAGGTCTCATACGTTCTGCCATTACATTGTTCGTATATTATTGTTTCATACTTTAATGGTAAATCAGCTGTCATGATTCAAAGTGTATTCTTTCTTTGCTTCTTTTTGTTGTAGAGCACACAATATTCATACCACATAAGTCATACCCGCATGTGTTACAGTAACTTTCTTTATGTTTCTCTCTAATAATTTTTATCTTTTCATGCAATATACACGTTTTAAAAAGTTTTTTCTTGTATTTTTCTTATTACACAATGCCTCTAGTACTTTTAAAGAAACAAATATTTGATATATATATATATATATATATATATATATATATATATATATATATATATATATATATATATATATATATATATATATATATATGTGTGTGTGTGTGTGTGTAGTAGTAGTAGTAGTAGTAGTAGTAGTAGTAGTAGTAGTAGTAGTAGTAGTAGTAGTAGTAGTAAATATATGGGTCGTGCGTGCGTGTGCAAATATTGAAGCCGATCTTTTGTGATTCGTAACAGCCAACAGCGCCATACGAATTGCAGTATGCTTTTTGCGAGATAATGAAACGCTGTGGCGAAAGTGACCAAAGGAGCGCTTCGCACGCGATTGGTGACGCCCAGAAAATTTTCGAGCGGCTGGCATTTTTTGATACTTTCGTATCGCGGTGGTGCTGAGGTTGTTTTTCGGGAGGTTTACGGCCGTGCCCGCAGAATCGGGGTATTCCCATGCAAAGCTAGGGAGTGTGCCGTGCAAACCGGGCAGGTGTGCGCGTAATCTTCCGCGGTTAGCGCCTGTTCGTAACAGCGTGGTAGCCCACGTTCGTATCAAACGTCGCGGGGTGAAAATCGCTTCGAAAAAGCCACACTCCATTACGCTAGAGCGTAATTGACCTTCTCCGGGACCACTTAAACATACATATCACCCCGAAATTGTGATGAGCGGAGGTCATCATGGAGGTTCCACTCTGCCATCGGGAAAACTCATGTGGTCCCTCATGTATTCGCCTGAGATGACTCGAAGGCGACAACCATTTTTCTTTTCCTTCTCTTTCGATTGTATTGATTACCTCGAAAGAATTCTGCTCCTATAGTTTGCATGGCCTCACTCATAGGAGACATTTGAAGCTTTCTGCACCTGCCCCGCCGCTCTGGTCTAGTGGCTATAAAGTACTTGGCTGCTGACGCGCAGGTCGCGGCAATGAATCCCGGCTGCGGCGGCTGCATTTCCGATGGAGGCGGAAATGTTGTAGGCCCGTGTGCTCAGATTTGGGTGCACGTTAGAGAACCTCAGGTTGTCGTAATTTCCAGAGCCCTCCACTATAATCCTATGGTTGTTTTGGGACGTTAAACGCCACATATCAATCAATCAAGCTTTCTGCACCTCATGTGCCTCCGGGTTGCGCTCTGGTATGACCAGATTACGGCTTCTTGTGATGACGTCATTATTTGGCACTACATTGTGATGTCCCAGATGCGATACTACGATGCCGTCATGCAGTCTCATAGTTTTACGATCTGTTACGTGACGATGACATCACGGGGGGCATTACCATACCACGATCATTTTTGCATCACTAGCCTTGACGCCGATGGTCACTTTTCGTTTTTGATGAGGCATCCAAGGCCTTAATAACTGGAACCAGCTGTCATCGGAAAAATTCAAGCGCCTCTCACACATCGAACAAATAGAAGGTAACGAAAAATAAAAAATACATGCACGACAAATAAAAGACAACAGCAGAGGCTAGATGGACATATTACCTTTCGTCTTGGCCCTATGAATGAAGACAGTTCGAACTTTATTCGATGAAAATTTTTGGATCTCTTTAGAACCGTCACCATAAGAAATGTCGCGTGGATAGTTTACATTTTTTGCTGATCGTCGCCGAGAAAATATGCCAATTTTTCTAACGTTTTCTAAAAAAATCGCATTACCACCCATCCACGCCAAAAAATCCCGAAGTTACCGTACAAGAAGGACACATTACGCTACAGCTGGCAACACTGCTCCATACTGATGCGTTAAGAGGAGCCCCACTAGATAGGCCACGTGCATTCTGAGTGCGCTTGTCACAGCTACCAGTGGTTGTTGCGCCATGTCCGCGTCTTGACACCGCATGACCGCCACTCCACAATCAGTGACCAATGCCCCCTCACCAATTGACTAGGGCAATGCATCAAAAGATGCCTAATTAAGTGCCTCCGAGTGTTATTTTGTCACTGTTGTCAATATTTGGATGCTTCTAGCCGCACATTTACTTTAATTATGCACTTTGATTCCCTACAACAATATGTAAGTGACAACGGCAAGACAACGAAGGGTAGCTAAATGATAGCTACGAGCGGGCCAGGGGATGCACTCTAGAACTCCTTATATGCTTAGTCTGCCCTGAAAAGCTTATATGCAATATTGTAATAACGAGAAGTTAGAGCCAATGCCTGTTTACTATAGGCCAGCTGTTCTAATGTTCTCTTCTTCGTGTCAGTTGATCTCGCGCCCGATCACCGCGCTCTAAATTTATCAGATTATATACACACACACACACGCACACACACACACACACACACACACATATATATATATATATATATATATATATATATATATATATATATATATATATATATATATATATATATATATATATATATATATATATCAAACTCGAAGGTTGCAGGTTCGGTTTTCTTCACATTTAGATTATTATTCGGTCTAATATAATAACTTCCCCTATACTTTTCCTTTACATTTTTGTCTGTTAGGTCTCATTATATATATATATATATATATATATATAATGTTCATGACAATATATCAACATTTCCGATGGAGGCGGAAATGTTGTAGGCCCGTGTACTCAGATTTGGGTGCACGTTAAAGAACCCCAGGTGGTCTAAATTTCCGGAGCCCTCCACTACGGCGTCTCTCATAATCATATAGTGGTTTTGGGACGTTAAACCCCACATATCAATCAATCAATGACAATATATCAAGCACGTATTGTATTCCAGGACGACATCTGAAAGATGGTTGCTTCAAGTTGCCTGCGGCTGCGCATTCATATTGCTTTTAGCAGGGTAACAATAGTCTGATTCGTACGTTTTCCATGCCATTGCATTGAGAGTGTTGGGAGTACGTGATCAATTGGTTTACCTTGTTGCGTTTTAGGAACTGCTTGAGCTTGCCAGCAGTAAAAGCGGGCCCACGAGTAGAAGGGAACTTTTTTTCGGCTTCTCTGTAGCGAAGATGGTGGTGGCGCACTGAATGTATGCGTCACAAGCTTGTTTTTGTGGAGAAGGCCTTGACATACTGCGTAACATGGTCGATCGCCAAGTGAACAAACTTCTTCGTGGAGCCGTCAGCCACCTATAGCGTCTATTGCCAAATTACTGAAGGGCTGTTCTGCATGTGGTAGTGACTCGAGTATTCTGAATCTTTTGTTTTTAAGCTTCTTGACGCCTAGATATGTCACAGAGGCGCACACAGCGAGACGTCTGTGATGATTTCCGCCCGATAACAAAGTACTGGGGCAACAAATTCAGAGTTTTCTTTACTCCGACATGTTCGAACCTGCCGTGTGCTTTCTGAAGAAGGCCCAGTCGAAGCTTGTGAGAAAGGTACACTTCGCGAATTCCGTGTTACAATAGTGACCAATGCGGTGTCGTCTCTTCCTCTGTCCTTGTCTATATTTTTGCGCTGTTTTACTTCCGAGCTGGTGACCCCGTTTTCAGTAGCGTACCTGCAGTGAGGGTGGTCATCCTGGTAACCTCAAAGTTGAGTATACTTCTGGTAACGAAAGGAGGTGATACACAGCCCCGAGAAAAGGCGCCCGCTTCGATTTTTTCGCCGTCTCTTTGATGTCGTATGTTGACGTCATACATATACAGCTTCAGTAACCATCAAAACACACGACTCTGGGAATTCGCGATAATTTTAGCCATTGTAAAGCAGTGTGATCGGTGGCCACAGTGAACGGTTTTTCATGCAGAGCGCAGTGCCACTTTTCAACGGCGTCGACTTTATTGAGGCATTCAAGCTTTGTGATTTCATATTGTAACTCTTGCGTGAGTTACAAACGGGGGGAAAATTTTGGTGGTGCCTAGAAAACGCTGCAACTCTTTCGAATATTTTGGTCTTGAAATTCGCAGTACTGTTTTCTGTATTGCTTCATTTAGGGGCTACTCAACCGTACGGAATTCTGTGACCCAGACCAGTGTTGCGGATTGGCGTTTTCATTTCATTGTGATTTCATTCCGTAGAGTGGGAACTTGCCACAACTCCATTCCTTTCAATTCTTCGGAACAAAAAAAAAACATAGCCCCTTTCCACCCCGGGAATGACCAGACAGTTCAATTTGATTCCTGTAAATACTCTACGTAGGAAAGGCATCTTGATACTTTAATCGACATAAGAATGAATGACACATAAAGCTGACGATAGTTATAGCGCGAGAACAAAACGACGACACAGAGACAAGAAGTGTCGTCGTTTTGTTCTCGCGCTATAACTATCGTCATGCCATACCAACTAGCCCAAGCTGCCACACTTGTGAGTTATATAAAGCTGACGTCTTCAGATGCATCATGAAGTGCAAAAGTGCGTAAAACATTTTTCCAAAGTCGAGGGTTTTGATTGATTTGTGAGGTTTAACGTCCCAAAACTACTATATGATTATGAGAGACGCCGTAGTGGAGGGCTCCGGAAATTTCGACCACCTGGGGTTCTTTAACGTGCACCCAAGTCTGAGTACACGGCCTACAACATTTCCGCCTACATCGGAAATGCAGCCGCCACTGCCGGGATTTGATACCGCGACCTGCGGGTCAGCAGCCGAGTACTTTAGCCACTAGACCACCGTGGCGGGGCCAAAGTCGAGGGTTGTCAGCTGAGTAACATATCTCGTACAGTACTCCCACCCTGCTGTTTTCCAAAAGGGCAGTTATCCACCGACCTATAGTATTTCCATAGTCAGCATATTTAAACGAATGGTGATATTTTTTGTAATATTTTGTACGCCTAACTGTGTTTATGCAAAAATTACATGTTGCATTTTTATTCTGAAAAAGGTAGTGGTCAGCAAGTCTAAGCAGTTTTGCCACTTGTAGCAGCTGTGAATGTGGAGTAAACTAATATTTCGTTAATGGGGAACTAAACCCTCTGTATCTGCTGGTATTAGCTGGAACAGTGCACCACTCGGGCACCTTGCGTCTTTGCATCGAATACGGAACACTAGACCTCAATGGTCGACAGTACTGACGCTTTCCAAGCGCGCCTGGAAAGCACCGATGAAGTAAGAAGTTTTTGTGTTCACCTGCGCAGATTCGAATCGTGCAATGTCTCGCTTGTCGCAAAGCTTATTTACGTGGGTCAAGTAGTAAACTTCTCGTGAGTTAAAGATAATGTGTGCATGGAGTATTCGTCACTTTCCTGCGGTGGTATCAATGACAAGCATTGTTCAAAGATAATTTGTTTCTCTCTTACGTATCTGCTCGGATAATCCGTCTGCTTGTACACTTAGTTATGCCTTGGTTTCTATTTTACAAATTGGCAGACTGTTCACACTTTTACATCACGCCTACCCTTGGCTCTGGCTAACCTAAAGTCGGATTTTGAGAATGCGGAGTGGCCTTCGACTTCAAAACAGGCCGACATGACCAATTTTAGAGAAATAATGCAGTGCAGTAGCAAACAAAGGCGTTGCATATTACGTTCCTTCCCCAATGCCCCCTTCGATGGGCGATGCAACCACGGGTATGTGCCGAGTCTTAGCAATAGAGCGAAGATGCAAAAACAGAAAGATAACAATAATAATGCAATGAAATTGAATTGAAAAGTTGAGCAAACAGATGGTCAGACTTTCAAATGGGATATGACGGATGTAATCGCGGGTTCAGAAGTAATCATGAAAGTAAATAAAAATGTGCTAACATGGTAATCTTTTGGTTTCTGTTATGTGCTTTTCCGGAAGTTTGATTGGATATATTTAGATTCACAGCCCTTTGCCTCAATGATTCTGCCGCCAGGTTCTTGGTCCGTCCATCTTTGTGAGTGAAAGCAACAAAAACATCATTACCATCAACGAAATTAACCCACCTCGGAGCAGTGGGAGTGTGGGCGGACCTCTAGACTCAAGAACGCCTTATGTCCCGGGCTAGATAATGAGCGGACGGTCGGATGTTTTGAAACTTGACAAGGCCACTCACCTTTTCTAGGGGTGAAGCTCTTCTTAGGCTAACCCTGTTATGCGCCATGCGTAACCGAGAGAAGGGATGAGAAAGAAAAAAAAAGGCATTCTCGTCTCATTTCCTATGTGGTGTTACTCTTGTGCTACTCCCCGAAGTGCCGCTCCTCTTGATTGGCTGTTGCGGCTGCTTTGCATGAGTGTGCGGAGAACGAGTGCCTCTCTCAGTCTCTGGATCGTCGCTGGGGGACCGGATCGTTGGTGGGGCACGGACGAAACAGAGCGGTGGGTGCATTAAGACGCTTGCACTCGGCTTCCTTGACCGCGTCTCGTCGGCGTTACCCGCGCGCCGTCTGCATTCTCGAACGCGATTGGACGCATAAACGCATGCACGGCCCACGGACGGATGGACGCATGGACGGATCGACAGGCAGAGAGACAGACGAACGGATGGCCGGACGGATGTATGAACGGACGTATCGATGGACGCACGGACCAGCTCAGGCACGAATGCACAGGCGGACAGAAGCACAGACGGACAGAAGCACGAATGGACGTACGGACCGCTCGCCCCACTCATCATCATTCACCTGCGGATATGCCGTGATTTTTTTTATCTGCTCAAGCAAACGCTTCTACGACACATCCGGCAGTTGGTGACTAGTTCATGGGAAGCTTACCTACAGAACTTTGTCTACAGAGTTTCGGGCAGAGGCATCTTTGTGACAGACATACATACAGGCAGGCAAGCAAGCAAGCGGGCAGGCAGCCAGGCATGCAAGCAGATAGGCACAGAGGTGTCACAGCTGCGCCACTTTGATACAGTTCCCCATTGTTGCGCTGAGCTGTGTCAAAACCATGAAAATTACTGAAACTGTGCCATTTGCGCCGATATACCTGACGAGCCTTGAAATGTTTTCATTTGAGCTAATTCAAATGAGAAATAGAAGCCATGTTGGCCACTTGCAGATTTCGCCATCAATTCATTTAAGTGCGTGGACCCAAACCAGAAATTACTCAGTAAGATATATTCCTATTGGTTCAGGGAACTTGCGAGACACTATCCACCAGATAAACTAACAACGCCGCGCGCCCATCGGTCCGCTCACCTCAGTGGATGCCTGTCGGTGAGATGACGCAACTTCAAGACAAAAATGCATGGCCGTACCACCAACGCTTCGCGGGAAATATGAATTTCCTAATCAGCCAACACAGCAATGGAATATTAGCGACTAGAGCTTGAAGCGCATGCCGCGTTTTTTATTTTTTGTTTTTTTGTGTGTGCGCGGACAGAGTCGCCGTGCTGCAAACGCCGTCGTAGCCGGTGACCAAAGCGGTCGCCATATCAACTTCACTTAAAACCTTTTTCTGTCGAAGTTGCGTTAGCTGCGTCGTCCCCGTGATAGATGTCCTGCAACAGAATGCGCCTTGCAAGTGAGCTTAGAAGTTGTACCCTAAAGCTAGCCCTATAGTGAAAAAAAAAGGGGCGGGGGGTTGGGACGTAGCGGTGCTCAAAATTTTCTTCGCATTGTTCGAACCCATGTAGAACGCTGCTTAATCTATCTTTGCCGCATTACATTATTGCTCTGCGAAAAAACGTATATTGATTTGGAAGGGGCTGTTAGCACTAGTCACGGGACACTGCACGTATTCAATTAGGCATACGTGTATACGCCGCATAATAATTTGTGAGTACTAGTATGACTGCTGATGACCGAAAATTATACTGGTAACTATAATGAGCTGTTTAGGAATTTCTTTTGCCCTTATGCATCATTTCTTTTTTTTTTCTCGCCACCCGTGCCCCTCAGTGTCACAAATTTCCTGAATTCCAAGGCAGCCAGCTTGGCAGATCTACATTTGAATGCTCCCAGTCTGTTAAAGTATTTGTCAGATGCGGAATTGTAATGTTGACTCTATCACTGTTTTCTCAGTGAGGTGATTCACAATACTATTTTTTGTTGAAATAACAGTGCCCATGTATATGCTGAAAGGTTTAGGTGATGCTGAATGGTTTCTACATATTTCTTTTAAACATAGACTTTCTTATACCTCTCCAAATTCGGTCTCTTGTCATAAAATATGAATGTTATTTGTGCCCATAACCAGCTCCGATTTGGCATTTTAGGGCTCTAAAAATTGCTTCGAACACTATTTCGGCTGTGACAGACAGACAGACAGACAGACAGACAGACAGACAGACAGACAGACAGACAGACAGACAGACAGACAGACAGAGGGACAGAGGGACAGACAGACAGACAGAGGGACAGACAGACAGACAGATGGACGGAATGACGGACGAACGGACGGACGGATGGACGGACGGACAGACAGACAGACCGACAGACAGATCACTCACTACGTCGATATTCAGTGATTTTTTATATAGCAGTCCTTGCACGAACTTGTTTGTTGGTGGAAGTTCTATCAGGCGCTCACAGATATATGGAACTTCCTTGGCTTCTATGTCATGCCCGGAAAGGTGATATAGGTACGTAAACGTCGTCTTTACTAGAGAGTTTTAGTGCTGGGTACCCAAGCGGCTTGCGTACCCAGGACGGTGTGGGTGGTGGTAATGAGCATGAGCGAAACCCCGAGTAGATGCGTCGCAAGATCGCTGGGGTACTGGGGCCATGCGTCCGCGCGGCCATCGCGTCGGTAAGCGACGCCCGCATTTTGATCGACCCATCATAATCAAATTTCTAAACTTTAAGTCCAAACCGAGGTCTTGCGCAATGCCCCGAAACTGAAAAACTTAGACTTTCCCAAGGTTTGGATTGACGAAGATTTCTCGCCGAAGGTGCAGATGGCCCGTAAACGGTTGAGGGATTTTGCAAAGCTTAAGCGCAAAGGAAACGAGCGTTATTCGGTTCGCTTTAACTGTTTGTACATTTGGGACCCGCGTTTTTTCGATACAACTTTGTCACTGATAGCGTTGTCGAAGTAACTCCCAGACAGGAATTCACGCCCCATGCAATGAAACCCCAAGGCAGTTCTCTTAATGAAGTCTCTCCGCACCAACCTCTCGCTTATTGACAAACTACCTCTTCTAATAGAAACTCCACCTACAAATCTGAAGTCACGTTGCTCCTAATAAATTTTAGGAGCATTTTAAATAAGCTAGACACCCTAAATTCCTTCTTGTACACCTGTTCCGCCGACATTTTGATCGGTACGGAAACGTGGCTGTCGGCCGACATTTCGAACTCTGAACTTAACTTTCCTGCACAGTTTACAGTTTTTCGCAAAGACAGATCGGTATCTAAAGGAGGAGGAGTAAATTATAGCTGTTAAACAAGAATTCCAACCGTCATATATCGCTTACGACTCGTCCATCGAAGCAATTTGGGTTACTGCGCAGTCAGCTCACACCACCGTAATTATCGGAGCCTGCTACCGACCCCCCGATAGCGGTCCAGAGTTCGTCGACTTGCTGAATGATTCACTCGAGTATGTGCATGCCCATTATCCAAATTCTGTTCTTATTCTCGGCGGCGACTTTAACTAACCCAGGCATAGATTGGGCATCTTCTTCTGTCAGACGTACAGCTCCCACCGTCACGAATGCTTGCGTTTTCTACATTTGACACACGTCCACCTCATGACCCAGTTAGTAACAGAACCTACACGTGGCGATAGCATTTTAGATTTACTTTTCACTAATAATTCCCAGGAAGCTCTTACCCACGTGCTTGAAGAAATAGCGACCACAGAGTTGTCCATTGTTCACTATATCTACCACGCGCCGACAAATCAAAGGTAACTAAGCAGTTATTGAATTACGCACGTGCCGACATCGATAAAATGAACCGTATGTTAGATGATTTTATACCAATATTTGAGTCAAGTTTTGAACATCGCGCTGCAAACGAAAATTGGCTTGAATTCCGTGACACACTAAAAAAAATAGAAGAATGCTGCGTCCCAAAACTAACAATCAGCACCAAAACAAATGACCCGTGGTTCACACGCGATGTAAAAAGATGCCTAAATAGGAAGAAACGAGCTTTTAAAAGGGGCTGCCCGAACTAATACTCCGGAAGATTGGCTTAATTATAAAAACCTTTCAAAACAAGTTGAGGCCTCAATAAAAGAGGCCAAGGAAAAATACTTTAAACTGCACCTTACCTAACCTTTTGAAAACTGACCCCCAGAAATTCTGGCGCGTGGTGAACCCCACAGCCTACCCTTCTGAGCCAACTCTACTGAGTGATCAAGGCAAAGCGTTGTCGCTAGAGGAAAGTGCCGAATGCTTTCAACGAATTTTTTGCATCTGTGTTCACGGAAGAACTTCCACTAGACTCACTGGCACTGTTAAAACCTACCATTCACGACCCTTTTTCTTCATTACAATAACTGAAAATGGTGTCGCACAAGCTGTACAAACGCCTTCCCCACAAGACTAGCCCGGGGCCCGACGGAATTAGTGCCAAACTCCTAAAATTAACCTGCCACAGATCAGCGTATTTATTGTCGCTGATCTTTCAGCAGTCGCTTGACACGGGCTGTGTACCGGAAGACTGGAAATATGCCTTTGTTAAACCCATATACAAATCCGGCCAAAAGTCAAGTCCGAACAACTACCGTCCAATCTCTCTAACCTGTATATCTTGCAAGCTATTAGAACATATCATTTACTCGAAAATTATATCTCACTTGAACAGAAACAAACATCCTTATCCCCAAACCAACACGGCTTTCGGGAAAAACGCTCTTGCAACACCCAACTATTCGAATTGGTGACAGACTTGCACAAATCCAATGCACAGCTCTGCTCCTACAGATGCTATTTTCATAGACCTTTCAAAGGCCTTTGACTGCGTCCAACATAACCGATTAATAACTAAAGTCCGTAACCTCCAGCTTGATCAGAAAACAATCCAATGGATTCAAGAGTTCCTCTGTAACCGGTCGCAATCGGTCAAACTTAACCACATAATTTCCAGAAAGTGCATGGTAAAAATCCGGTGTCCCCCAAGGCTCCGTGCTCGGACCATTATTATTTTGGTCTACATCAATGACATTGGATCTAATATTGTTTCTTCTCTACGCCTATTCGCAGATGATTGCGTTATATATAAGGAGATTACCGAACCGAATGACAATAGCATCCTACAGTCAGATTTGTTAAAACTCACAGGGTGGTGGCAACTTGTGGCAGATGCACATCAACGCTGAAAAAACCAAACATATTAGATTTACTTCCGTAGCCAACCCCTCATCATCCGTCAGATACATAGTCAATAGCACCCGTAATTGAGACCGTTTCATCCACAAAATACCTCGGCATTTTCTTTAGTTCCGACCCCTAACCTGGAACAGTCCATTGAATACATCACCAGCAAATCGTCAAAAAAACTCGGTCTTTTGAAACGCCGCCTCAGATGCGCAAACTTGAAAACTAACTTCACGCATATCAAGCTCTGATCAGGCCTTCACTAGAGTATGCGTCACCATCTGGCATCCACACACGGCAATGTTATCTGATATGCTAGAATCGGTACAAAATAAGCAGCTCGGTTTATCACCTCCTGTCATTCTCGCCACCAAAGCGTAACATGTCTTAAGCGTTCTCTGAACCTTCCATTGCTTGCTACGCGCGAAAGTTGTCCCGCCTATGTTTTTTTCATAGCTTATATTATAGTGACACGTCATTTTCCGATCATTCATTCACCGGCTCCCTACGTTTCTGATCGCGTTGGTCATGCACATAAGGTCAATCCAATATATTCACGCACTAAGAAATACCAGTTTTCACCTCTGCTGTTATCCATTAACGAGTGGAACGCGCTGCCCTCAAACATCGTCGCTATCACAGACCCTCCCTTTTCCAGTCTGCAGTTAACTAACTTACTTAGAAGTTGACATACTTGTAACCACCATTGACATTTAATGTGTAACGCATGCTTAGAGAATGTTTATTGCTATTTCTGGACATATGTTTCCTGTTATGGTGAGCTGCTTACTGTGTTTTTTGCTTAGTGTGTTATAGTAATGTTGCTTGGGCTATCGGTCAGTTTGATTACTAGTATTACTCCCCGACATGTTTTTGTTAGTATGTTGGTACCTCTTGTATGTATCCCCCCTTATGTAATGCCCTCTGGGCTCTTAAGGTATTTAAATAAATAAATAAATAAAA
>WOVY01010245.1:0-39552 GCA_013436015.1 Rhipicephalus annulatus | reverse complement strand
TAAAAGGTGGACGGCAAGCGCTGAAGAGAGGGGGAGCGGGTACTGATAGGCTTTAGGGGGGCAATCGCCTCTAACGCCACCTTTATGGATCCGCCACTGCGTGCAGTTCTGCACGAGATCACAGGATTGATTCCGAACCTCAGGAGTCACATTAAAATAGTTGTAATATGTACTAATACCTAGTTCCATGCACTCAGAGACATTATGAGATCAAAATAATTGACCTTTCACTCGAAACAGTGCATCTCATAACAGATTTTAGTTTTGCGACATGAAATCATCGAACTAAATTTTATTAATCCTTCTCTAAACCAGCAAAGATGTACAGTGCTTGCAAAATTCTGCTCCCAGTTTTTTTTTCATGTAATGTGTGGTTCATCACAGAATTTATGGCATTATTTAGCAGTGTGGTTTTTCAATGTCTTCACAATGGGCTTGATCATTTTTTTCACATGTGTTCAAACCAGAAGACAAGTTCACCAGGAAACATTTACTGCATGAGAGGATGTTTGAACCAGTTGTTATGTGTTCAAGTTGGCCCATACACACGCCTTTTGCAAATCAACGAAATTTCTTCATCTTCATTAGGCAAACTAATTCTATATAATTGTGCAGCAGTCATGCAGCTATACTGCCAAAGAAATTGTGTTCAGGACAATCAGAAATGTTTAATAAAAGTTACTGACAAGAAAATATAAAGTTAGGCGTCTTTCATAATCATATGATAGTTTTGGAACGTTCATCCCCCCATATCATCGAAAATGATAAAATAACCTTGCCTGAAAAAGTTGCCTGTTATTTACTACACACTTCAAGGATCAATATGAATTCTCTGCAATTAGAGACAAGTGCAAATTTAGAAAAAAGTGCATAAAACCAAATGAGGGAGCAGATAAACATTCATGTCACTGAGCACTTTTACTAAATATCCTATCCAAGATTGCAGAAAGATAAGCACCTGCAAAGATATACACTAGTAATAGGAACAGAATGCTCAGCTTGGGGTTTTGATGCCATAAAAATTAAGGAATTATGAAAATGACTACATGTGGGATGATGAAGCCAAGAAAACGTTTTATTATCCGTTTCCTAAAATGCTTAACTTGTGGTTCTTTTCAATAATGTTTCTGACTTAGCTCGTTGTGGACTTGGCTGGAGTGCAGATTCATTTCCACCACTGCCACTTATCCTCGTTTGAGGTCCTTGGCAGCAAGTACACCTACATGTAGCAGGCATGGCAAATTACCCCACCTCCTCTTTTATTTTCCTGTACAATTCAAGCAGCAGCCTACCTTTCTGCTCATAAAGAAGGTGGCGGTGCATGCATAAACTTCACTGCATGACTCGGGCTGCAATTCAAAGCATAGACCCTCATAAGAAACTGTAATAAGTGTCCACCTTGTGCGGACGGCGGATATTTAAGCAAAATTGGTTGAAACACAAAAATATGAAAAGAGGTGTGCATTTTTACAGTAAAGTATAGCCCCGTAAAAATAGCGCGAAGAGAACACTCGCACATAGAGCAGATGAATTGGTGGCAAGCATTCCTTGGTTGTAACGGGTAGTCACATTCAATGGGCCTCTTGTGCAGCCCTGACAATGCTATGAAAAAAACACATGCTAGTTCCTTCATTCCAACTTCAATCACGATTGGGTACTGTAAAATACACAGCAAGCGCCCTTTTTACTTTACAGAAGATCTCGAATATGTGCCAACGACCAAGCAAGCGCCCCCTCCCCTCCTGCAATTATTTTTCAAGCTGTTCTCCACTTTGAAATTGTGCAGCAGCAGTTCTTTGCAAGCAAAGGTTTGAGAGTCCTTATATATGCGCAAGATTTTTTTAACACTTTTACAGTGTGATGCATCGAGGCTGCATTCTGAGTTGTTCAAGTTATCTGAACAATTGTACAACATCTTTCCTGCCTTGTCAAACACCTGAAATTTCACACAAGGATTCTCCTCGGGTCTGTAAAACAGTAAATGCGTGTGTGTTCAATACAGCATTTCATTAGAAACACAAGTGTGCATTTTTCTTGAAGGCTCTTCTATATTTAATTAGTGTCCGAGACCAAGCAAGGACCCCTTTCAGATCATCTTTCAGCGTCATGCTTAACTCGCTGTTGTTGTGGACTGCTGATGTAAACTGCGTCCAAAATCTCGGCCATAGTCTGCGGTTACCATCATATTTTACGAGTTCTAGTTGGGGGAGCTTGTTTTTGCCAGATAATAACGGGTGAACATTCGTAAGTAGTGGGGCTGGGGAGCCAGACATTCATTCAGCTTGACTCGTAAATTCGCTGTGAGAGTAACAACCTTGTCGCGGTATTCTCCAGCGTCTAACGTCTCGCTGTCCAACAGGTCCGTCTGGCGTATCCTCAAAAATTGCCTCATCCACTTTCTCTATCTGACCATAAAATGAGCTTATTCGTCGAGGAATACACTTACTGCTGCTGCCGTGACGGCTTGATTTCCTCGCAAGTGGTCTTCCGTTTCGGGCAACAGGACATCTAGCTGAGACCGCAGGCTGTGGCGTCGTCTAAGATGTCGTTCCATTCTGCCGCCCGCAGTCGATGTATCTCGCCAAGATCGCAGGCGCCGTCTTCCGAGGTGTTGCGGCTCCTAACGTCGACGATGTTGGCGTCGTCAAATGTCCCGGGTTTCGGCACCATGTGTTGGACCTCTGAGCCTTTCTGTTGCGGTGCGGCTCACATCAAGCAAAAAATGTCTTGCCATATGAAAGGTTTTATTGGAACCAAAGAAGAAAGAAAAAGACAAGGGTGAGCCGGCGCTGCCACGAGGCCAAGCGTCAGCTCGTGAGGAGGCTCATAATGATGATGACTGCAATTCTGCTGCGAGGGATGAATAAAGGAAGTCACAACAGTGGTGTTCACAGCTGACCATATTTAACCTCTTCACAGACATGCAAGAGATAAGGTCTGTTATGCGGTCACTTTTCAACGTATTGAAACTGAAGCAATAGGTGAAGGCGTCTTCCATAGCTTTGACCAGGTCTGTTAAGTATTCGGACGGCTACAGAAAGGATGATTCTGCCAGAAGCAAGCTGGAATTCTTAGTGAAGCAACAACCTGCTAGATTCGTTGCACTTAATATTTTTCACCATCTTCTGGGCCACATAGCCACTGTCGTAATGTGATGCGGGAGTCACTTTTGCGTCCAATGAGATCAGTGTGGTCAGGGAGGGCTTCACAAGCAACAATAATTTAATGAACCGCATTGAGGCGCTCCACATCAAGCAGCTCATCTAGCTTATTCTGCTTTTTAATTGAATTATTGTGGATGTCAGGACATGGAAAGCTGCTCAGTACTCCAGAAGGTATGTTTCCACTAGAGGGTGACTGTGCCAAACTGTGAAAACTGAGGCAATTCACAGAAATAAAAAATTGTGTCGGCGAAGGGTGATCATTCCAGCCAGACATTTGCTTCAGAATTCCAAAACAAGATTTTAAGTGCGTCTTGGCAGAGGTGAGACGTCATCAAGTATTCGTAGCCCAATGTTTTCGTGACATAGTGCCGGTTGGAAGGGGTGCTGGTTAGAGTGGCGCGGAGTCCTTCGGCAGTTGATTCACATAGGAACCCACCCTTCATAAGTACAGCGTTTCCCCTAGTTGCCAAGAACCCGTTGATAACATGCTTGTAGCTACGGACGATGAATCTTTCGTTGAAATGAGCTTCACACACCACGCAGTTCTTTTCCAGTGGTTTGTCAACGCGAGGAATTGCACGCTCCCCGGCCTTGCGCCGTTCATCGTCTGCGGTAGCAGAGAAGAGAGACGCTTTCTTCTCTTGTTTGCGGGCCGAAGCATATCCCGCATTGCATCCAGGTGTAAAGCAGTGTCTTTGCTGTTTACTTATCACTGTTACATGGTCACATTGGCACGTATTTATCACGAACAAGTCCAAATAGGCAAAGCGCAGACGTTGCGGCTTGCTAGCACACGAGCAAGCGACTAAAAGTGCCGTGCTAGCGGCAGGCAAGCGCTCTTGACCGATCGTGGTGGCGACTTGCGCTTCGCTCCACGGCGGAATGAAATACCAGCACGCCTCCTTTCAAGGCGCAGCCGGGATGATGCTGACACCTCTCCTTCTAGCCACCATAGTATAGGTGATCTGTGCCAAAGTGTCTAAGGATGTTCGCGCGATTTGTGCGCCTAGGCAGCGCGCGGTCGCCAAAAAAGCACCTAGGGCGCCGCCACTCGTATTAGTTCGCGCCATGACTCACCGTGGCGCTGCAGTCACCGGCTGCATCTATCTATCGTTCGGACTGTCACGGTGGATGGACGTGTTTTTTCAGCGCTCCCGATCAACTGCGCAGATAAGTTGTTTTGCATGTTTTAAGCTTGTCTTTATAATTAGAGGGCAGCAGTTAAAATCGCTGTAGCACTTACTTTATTGTACGGCTGTTTCGGGGGTCAGTCACCATGTATTTATTAGTTTGTGCGCGTGTGTGTTTTATTTTTTGTTTTTGGTGTTTTTTGCCACACCATGGGGAGGTGCACGTACATTGAACACGCAAATTTTTGTAGCAGAGCAAAGACTTTCTCTTTTTCGTAAGGCAGGGCTCGAGTTTTGCAATTATCGAGTGAAACAAGTCATAGGGACAGTTGTTGCCGGAAAGACATGGTTAAAAAGACTGTAAAGTGTTCAGTATGTGGGGTTGGTTTGAAAGTGGATTTAAGTGTAGAAGTGGAAGGAGAAGAGGCTGACGCGAGGTGTAGGTAATGTGAGGTCGAGAAAAAAACGGAGAAATTGATGATTACCCAGAGTGACCTGCTGATGAGAATCGCCGAGCTCGAGACTGCGTTGGCGACAGAGCAACAGAAAACGAGGGAAATGGGAGAAAGGCTGAAGTCCGCCGAGGAAGCACTAGCCAAGGTAAACAGAGGACCGGCCTACGGAGAGAACAGTAGGGAAAC
Source organism: Rhipicephalus annulatus (assembly GCA_013436015.1). Classification (NCBI taxonomy): domain Eukaryota; kingdom Metazoa; phylum Arthropoda; class Arachnida; order Ixodida; family Ixodidae; genus Rhipicephalus; species Rhipicephalus annulatus. The sequence continues at coordinate 34,617 of WOVY01010245.1, read as the reverse complement.
GGCAACCAGAATGGCGGAGAAGAAAGAGCATGCAAGTTTGAAAAAAAACAGGTTCAGTCGGTTCAATTGTCGCAAGGCCCAGATTCCACGAAGTAGTGGTGGGGCTGGGAGGGGACAAAGCAGCCAGCGTCACAGGTGCAAGTAATCCCCAGGTGCCGGACGCTCCGGCTGAAAAGTAACACAATGTGATAATCGCCGGGGACTCGAATTTAAATAATGCACAGAAGCGATCAAAGAGAGGGTAAGAGGTGACAAGAGGGTTGCAGTAGGGACGTTCCCAGGATGCAAGCTGGAATCAGTCATGAGGCAAGCGAGCGCAAAACTCAAAACTACACCTGATATACGAAACCTCGTGATAATTTCAGGCGGTTTAAATGATGTCCTAAATGAAGATACAGCAGGACTAGCAACTACACTGGCGAAAGGCGTCGATGACATGCGCGCCACCTCTCCTCAGGTACAGGTAGCGATGTGCACGATACCGGAGGTACCGGTGCGTGATAGCAACCTGCAAAGAGCGGTTATCAACTCAAATCAAGAGATATGGCGGATGAGTCGAGAGAAAGGCTTTGAGGTGGTGGAAATAAACAGAGAGGTGCATAGGTGGGGTGGTTTTCAACGAGACAGAATTCACTTCGATGGGCGGCTAGGTCATGAGGTGGTTTGGCGACTTGCAGGACGCGCAGTAGCTTTTTTGGGGGGCAAGCGGGCCCTTCTGGGTGCAGAATAGCTAGTAACGAGGAAAACGACCAGGGAGACTCTTTGACAGGTGGTATGGACAGATGCGATTTCAAAGTGGCACCAGTATCTAAGATAGGTAGAGTCCGGGGCAGAAATAGACAAAGCCACTAGCACCGAGCCTATTCAGACATAGGGTATATTAAATGCAGGGTGGTAGGAACAAGCTGAAGTGGGAAGAGATAGAACAACAGCTAAGGGAGGAGAGGCCGATGGTATACGGTTTTGTAGAAACACATCTCAGGGACATGGATCAACCTCCTAACAATCCAGACTACGCGTGGCAATTTTATAATAGAACAGAAGGCAGCAGAAGCGGGGGTGGTATTGGGGCATTCATTCATAAAAGTATAGACTGGCAAAGGGTCAAGCAGGAGTGCAAATATATATATGTATATATATATATATTTATATATATATATAAACGTTTATTTGAAAAAAAAACAAAAAATAAGGAAAAAAGAGATACGGGGAGCATGTGGGTGGGGCCCCTATTCCGGGGCTCCACTGGCTTTAGCGGCCCGTTGCGCCTAGTCAAGGAGCGCTAGTTGCACTCCCAGATCCTCGTTGGCGAGCAAAGTCTCCCACCACTCCCTTGGGGAAATTTTGCCGGCTATTTGTGGCGAGTTAATTTCGGTTGGCCTTTTCTGACAATCCCGCATTATGTGGGCGAGAGTGGGCCTGCCTCCGCACCACGGTCAACTATCGCTGTACATCGCAGGGTGAATAGCATGCTTCAACGAAATATTCGGACATGTATTTATTTGTATACGGTACCAGTCATAAGAATTCCATCCGGGTAAAGCTGTGTGTGGTACACTGTACCTTCGTCGCTCAAGCCGTTGGTTTTCAAGGATATCTCGCGGTAAAAAGGGGCTGTCGTCGGAGTGGTAGGCCGCTCGGTTGGTTAAAGCTCGAGCTGCACCGTCCGCTCTCTCATTACCATCGAGTCCTGCGTGACCCGGGCACCAGATGATAGCATGGTCTTGCGTTAAGTCCGGTCCTAATAATAGTGTTGTGTGGTAGGCTTCCCGTGAGAAAGAGTCTACATGCGACCATGAAATTGGTGAAAACAAGGGACGATCGTCCCAGAATATTCTTAGCTTTAATAGCAAGCGTGATAGCTAAAGCCTCAGCGTTATTCGTGGACGCGGCTCGTTCCGTGGCGCAAGTCAAAAGGCCTTGACCCGGGGCCGCTCCTACGACTGCGAGCACGTACTTGTTCGTGCCGCATAGGGCGACATCTGTGTACACCGTGTCCGGATTGTTCCCGAATCGCCGCTCTAACTTGCGAGCTCGTGCACTCCTGCGGCCTTTGTGATATCGGGGGCTCATGTTTTGGGGGATAGGGGATACTGGAATCTTTTCACGTAGCTGTTTAGCCATATACTCCAGTTCCTCTCCCGCATACTGTGGACGAGCTGGGTAACCTACACGGCGTTGCAATTTTCTCCCAGTAGTGATTAAGTTAAGCCTCTCCCGTTGAGAAATGAGCACCGCTGCGCAACTCCTCATCATTATTGTGGATACCGACGGCTTCGAGACGTTCTGTGGACGTTCCAAGTGGTAGGCCGAGAGCCGCCTTGTACGATGTTCGTATAAACGCATCTAGGGCCTTTAAATCAGTTTTATTGATTTCCTGGAAAGGAAGACTATATGTTAGCCGACTGAGGACAAAAGCCTGAACCAGCCAGAGCGTCTCAGCTTCCTTGAAACCTTTTCGGTGATAAGTGGCTGAATAAATCATACGAGAGATCTGCTTCCCCGTTGTTCTGAGGGTTTTTATGGTGTGGTCTACTCGCTTATTGCTTTGTAGCCACAGTCCGAGGACTCGCATTTTCTGTACCTCTTTTATCTTGTGGTCTCCTAGAAAGAGGTTGACCGGCTCATGAATGCGGCGGCATCTGCTTCGGATTCTAATGAATTCACATTTATCGGGAGCACAGCTCATTCCGCTCTGATAAGCGAAGTCGTCAACAGCAGTCCCTGCGTCTTGTAGGATTTGCTCTTTTTGTCCCAAAGAGCCACTGTTGGCCCATTGGGTAATATCATCCGCATAGAACGCGTACCCTAGCCCTGAAACGCTGTCTAGTCTCCTTGCTAAGCGTCTTATGCCGATGTTGAAGAGGAGATAGTATCGCCCCTTGTGGTGTGCCTCTATTGGGCATAGGAAACGGATCTGAGCGTGTATTGCCTAGGCCTATTGTAGCAGTGCGAAAGGTTAGAAAAGAGCGAACGTAGTCATATATCTTTTGCCCACAACCGATGTCTTTTAGCTCAGATAAGATGAGCTCATGGGACATAGTGTCAAATGCACTTTTCAAATCAAGAGCTACGACGAGATGTTCTGCACCAACCGTGGTAATGCAGAGTACCTCTTCTCGAAGTAGAAGGAAGACGTCTTGCGTTGACAAATGTTGGCAAAATTCAAACATGCTTGTTGGGAAACGGTTCCAATCTTCATTTTAAGTCATGAGACGTGTGTGAATCATCTTTTCGAATAATTTGCCAAGACATGATGTTAATATTATTGGTCTTATAATTTGTAGGTCGGGTGTTTTTTCTGACTTCGGAATAAGAATAATTTTGGCTTCCTTCCATTGTTGAGGAACCACGCACTTCTCCCATGCCTGTTCATTAAAATACCGAGTAAGTTGTTCCAGGTGTTCATCGCTCAGATTCCGAATCATCGCGTTTGTTAGCTGGTCAGGTAAGGGGGCAGTATTGTGCTTTGCTGCTTGCGCGGCCGCGAATAGTTCTGCCTTGGTGATCGGTGCGTCGAGCATTGCGTTTTCCTGGCCTTGGTATGCTAAAGTGCACGGGGGAGTTGTGAACGCGCCTATGCACTTGTCTCGGAGCTTAGCGAGGAGGCTGTCATCTGTTCCTGAAAAATCCCCAGCGAGCTACTTAAGAGTTCGGTTTGCTGCCGTTTTGGTTTAACCAGATTCCATTATGCTGCGCAGTAGTGCCCATGTCTTGGAGGTGTGTAAGGTTCATCGAAGTGAGTCGCGAAAGTTCGCCCAGCTTGCCGTCTCCAACTGCTGCGCGTAAGCGTTTGCCCGCTCAGATATCTCAGCAATTTTATGGCGCAATTTTCTATTGAGCCGCTGTTGTTTCCATCGCTTGGTCAACGCTCTCCGGGATTCTCACATATGTATCAGGTGGCTATCGACTACCGGGGTTTCCGCTGTGAGCACAACCTGCTTATACATTGCTTTGTGAGCCTCTCCTGTGTGCGTTGCCCAATTTTCAGCGCTTTCCGGTAAAATTTCGGGCAGTGGGACTTTACGATAAGTTACCCAATCTGTCAATACAACATGGCCATGAGACTCCATGCCGAATTCTGGGGGAGGCAATCAACACGCTCAAAATATAATGGTCACTGCCGAGATTCTCTTCTAGGTTTTCAAATCAAATAAAAAATCTTTTATTTTCACCATTTCATACAAACGTATCTTAACGTGTCCAAATGCAAATACATGCGAATTTCGCGTCGTGATAATACTGCTAACACGTGCACGTATAGTCTTCATGCCGCTTCTTTATCACACGTCGATTCATATAAATACCTCGGTCTTCATATCACAAATAATCTGTCTTGGCAGATGCATGTTGACTATGTAACTAACAACTCTAACCGCATGCTCGGATATTTACGTCGCAATTTTTCATCTGCACCTTCATCACTAAAACCAACTCTTTACAAACGCTAGTACGTCCGAAATTAGAGTACGCATGCGCCATCTGGGATCCTTCCAAACATACTCTAATCCTCGCCCTCAAATCGATTCAAAACCGCGCTGCTCGTTTTGTATTTTCTAACTACTACCGCCATTCTAGCGTAACTGCAATGAAGATGTCACTAAACTTGCCTGATCTGTCGTTGCGTCGTAAATGTTCTCGGCTTTCACTTTTTCAGAAAATATTTCATCAAAACCCCATTTTAAAAGAACAGCTTTTCACAAACCCCTCCTACATTTCATCCCGTTTGGATCATGGTTTAAAAGTTGGTGTGCCATCTAGTCGAACTAATCTTTATTATGACTCTTTCATTCCACGAACAAGCAGGGACTAGAACCACCTTCCCGCCGCCATCGCCTCCATCACAGATGTAAATAACTTCAAGGTCATCACCCACCAAGAAGTGCTTTGAATGTATTGTTGCGCGTTTTAGTTGTGAAACCCCACTCCTTTTTGTAATGCCCTCGGGCCCTGAAAGTAAATAAACGAAATGAAATGAAAGATGAAAAAGGGAGAACTGGAGAAAAAGCCGATAGTTCTTCGTCTTGACAAAGCTCCGGTTCCCCAGGCAGACAGTGGTGAAGTTTGTTTCAAAACAATAGAAGAAAGCATGTTACGAAGTATAAAGCATTAAAGCAATAGTAACATTTCAACTGAATATAAAATAAACATTGCGATGAAGGAAGAGAAATGTATAAATTAAATACAACTATACAGCAACTACAAAGTACAACCGAGAAACACTTTTTTTAACATAGAAAATTACTATAACAGCAGCATGCTATCAACAACCGGTGGAATTTTAATTTTTCTAATCCTATGTTGATGAGGCATTACAGGAATAGGCCCAACATTTTAGTTTTATTTAACGGTAACACATCAACACTTTGTCTGCTGGAATGATTAAGTAGGGAAGGCAGTGTATGACAAAGGCGCTGTTGTCCATAATTTGTACGAGAAAAAGGAAGTTGCCATGGGGCCTGACGGCGAAATGAATATGTACTTTTGTTTTATTGTAGATCAGCGAGGGTTAAAAATGAATCTAGCTTTCCTAGCATAGCACTCTTGTAGCATTGTAGAGTTTTCAGTTTCCAAATATCACCAGCATTTATTATTTTAATTTGCCGAAAAAGCTCTTCCGTATGTTCGGAGAAAGAAAGATTCGCATTAGCTTGAACTGCCTTCTTTTGAAGTGTTTCCATCATCTGAATATTTTGTGCGGTGGTGTTTCCCCATATGAGTGAACAATAAGTGAGGTGTGAGTGAAATAGAGCATGATAAATGAGGCGCTTATTTTATAGGGCAATGTATTTCGATATCGATTTAAAATACCAATAACTTTTCGCACTTTCGCACACACATTGTCAACATGAGCATTCCAGGACATATGCTCAGTGAATATAACTCCGAGTGTTCTCATAGAGGACGTAATAGTAATCTTATATGGACCCAAAACAATGTTATCTCTAATGTAGTAGAAATTCCTTGGGCACGAAAAATGACACATTTTGTTTTGGCTTCTTTAAGAATCAAGCAGTTTGCCTTTGACCAGCGTTGAATATTGTTACAGGCAGTGCTAGCTATAGGCATTATTTCTTCTAAGTATTTTCCTGTAAAGAAAATTGAGCAGTCATCTGCATAAGCGACAACCTTACACATATCACTAATTTCTACGATGTCTATAATGTAATAAAGAAAAAAATATCGGGTCAAGGATGCTACCTTGAGGCACACCCGCTGTTAGAGGTTTCGTTTGTGACCTATTTTCATTAATTTCAACAAATTGACGTCGACTTTTTAAATAAGATCGGATAAGTTCAAGTGCTCCAGTACACCTCGTCAACATTATTTATGAATGCAAGATCAGAAATGTGTTGGCGCTGACGCTGTTACCCAACCTTGTCGGGTGTTGCGAGAGTACGAGAAGTTGGAACCCATTCGCATCAACAACTCGCTCGAGTTCCCGGCCTTTCGGGGTATCTTTTCGGTACCCCCAGATAATGTGAGGGGCATTAAAGTCCCCGAGAAGCAGTAGTCGATCCTGGATGCTGGAATTACTCTCGGCATACCGTATGAGCGCGTCAAAATTGGCCCTTTTTTTCTTAGGGGAGCTATACACGTTCATAATTATGGCTTTGGCTTTACTACGCTTGTGCGGTAGTATACTTATGATTTCGTGGTTAATGCTGCTAGTTACCAGATAATCTATACTAGTAGCTATTTCATTAGGAACCAACGGGGGGACTTTAGGGTAGTCTGGATTTGATGAGTGCAAGGGACATTTATGGCTAAAAGGGAAAGTGGCAGGGCAAATGACACTCCTTGGTTTTGTGTACTTGTGGACGGGAGCAAAGGCCAGAGAGAAAAACCAGGCATTTGTAGAGTGTATATCAAAGGACCTTCAGGAGTTAGGAGGAGAGTGCAAGATAATTATACTAGGCGATATGAATGCGCACATAAAAGATAAAGATGGGTATACCGACCCGACAGGCAAAATGATCATGAATATGTGGGAAAGGCTTGATTTAATCATTTGCAACAGTACCGAGAAGTGTGAAAGGCAAATAACAAGGGAGGTAGGAAGGCTCCAGTCGACGATAGATTATGCACTAATGTCACATAGGATGTATGATAAGCTCAGGGGAATGCACATAGATGAAGGTAGCTCCAGAAGTCTGGGTAGAGATCACAAGCGTATCGAGCTAAGTTTTGGAAGAACAGCGAAAGTGGGAAGGAGACAAGATCAGCAACTACAGGAAAATTTTCATTCAGAAATGCAAATAGAAATTGCTACTAAACAAATTGAGAAAGTAATCACTGAGGATAATAAAACAGCGTCGACATACGCGAATATTATTAGACTGTTTGAGCTAGAGCTCGCTAAGGCATGTGACAACTCACCCCGGAAAAGAAGACACAAGCCCAAGAGTTGGTGGGATGAGGAAGTTAAGAGAGCCATAGCAAAACGTCAGGAAGCCTCTAGGGAACACAAGCATGCTAAGCAACGGGGCGAACCGACAGATGATGTTGAAAGAAGATGGGAATGTTTCTAAGCTCTAGAAGGGAAGCATCCCTCCTGATCAATGAAAAGATGAAAAGAAAGGGTGCTCAGTGGCTGGCAGAAGTACATAAAAAGGACAGAAAGGCAGCTGCGAAATTTTGGAACCATCTAAACTCCCTAAGAATTGAAACAAACCTAGAGCAGATGTTTATAACTACAGCTCAAGGTGCTAGGCTAGAAGGGGACGAAGCTATTGAATATATAAGAACAAGGGTGACAGAAAAATTTCAACAAAGAAGTGATTTATGCACTACAATAGACAGGGATGGATCAAGTGGCACAATGTCTCCATCTTTACAACGAGAGTTGGAAAGGGCTGAGTAGAGGGTTCCAACTAGTACATCAACAGGCCCATATGGCATTCCAATTATGCTGATAAAGACATTGTGTCCGAAGTCTAAACAGACTTTGAGAAAGGCAGTGAGCAGAAGAATAATCGATGGTGAAGTCCCTGATGAATGAAAACTTAGCAGGATGAGCATGATCTATAAAGGAATGGGGGACAAATATGACATAAACAACTAGCGTCCTATTACAGTGGCATAAGTGGTGGCGATGCAAATTATAAAGGAAAGACTGCAGGCATGGATAGAGGATGAGGCGGTGCTAGGGGAACTGCACAATGGATTTCGGAAACACAGGAGGTTGGAAGACAACCTGTTCTCACTGACGCAGTGCATCGAAATAGCAGAAAGGGAACACAGGACCCTGTGGCTAGCATTTTTGGATATCAAGGGAGCGTACGATCGCGTGGTTCAAGAGGAATTGTTGGGAATGCTGGACACACTAGGCGTAGAAGATGTAGTCACTAATCTTTTAAAGGATATCTATAAAGGTAACAAGGTAGTTATAAAGTGGAAAAAACAGGTATCCAAGCCCGCAGAGGTAAAACGGGGGCTTAGGGAGGGATATCTCCTGTCACCCTTATTATTCATGATGTACTTACAAGGATTAGAGGCCAAATTAGAGGGAAGTGGACTGGGCTTCAACCTCTCTTTCATCAAACAAAGAAAACTCATTGCACAGGCACTACCAGCATTGATGTACGCAGATGATATAGTGCTAATGGCTGACAACAAGGAAGATTTGCAGAGATTGATGGACATCTGCGGTAATGAGGGAGATAGGTTAGATTTCAGATTCAGTAAGGAAAAATCAGCAGTCTTGAGTTTCAATGAAAATGAAGGTAGTGAGCTTAGAATACGTGAGGTCACGCTAGAAATAACATATAAATACAAATATCTGGGCGTATGGAAAAGCAATGGGACCGAATACATAAGGGAACACAAAATATACGTGACGAATAAAGGTAACAGGAATGCAGCAGTGATGAAAAATAGGGCACTGTGGAATTACAATAGGTATGATGTTGTGAGAGGAATATGGAAAGGTGTCATATGGTTCCTGGGCTGACGTTCGGCAATGCGGTCTTGTGCATGAGGTCAGAAGTTCAAGCAAGAGTAGAAATTAAGCAACGTGGAATAGGTAGGCTTGCCTTAGGAGCTCACGGGAATACATTAAATCAGGGAGTACAAGGTGATATGGTATGGACATCATTTGAGGGCAGGGAAGCCAGCAGCAAGATAAAATTTGAGAAGCGATTGAGAGAAATGGGGGAGTAGTGTTGGGCTAGGAAGGTATTCAGCTACTTCTGCATAAAGAATGTTGATACAAAATGGAGGAAGCGAACCAAAAAATTGACTAGTAAATACTTGAAAAACATGAGGGGGCCAAACCAAAAAGAATTATTGGTTAAGAAGAAGGTGAAGGAAGCTTTCACGTGCCTTAGCAAGCTCTAGCCCAAACAGTCTAATTAGATTTGTGTATGTCCACACAGTTTTATTATTCTCAGTGATTACTTTCTCAATTTGTTTAGTAGCAATTTCTAATTGCCTTTCTGAATGAAACTTTTCCTGTAGTTGCTCATACGGTATGCCGAGAGTAATTCCAGCATCCAGGATCGACTACTGCTTCTCGGGGACTTTAATGCCCCTCACATTATCGGGGGGTACCGAAAAGATACCCCGAAAGGCCGGGAACTCGAGCGAATTGTTGATGCGAATGGGCTCCAACTTCTCGTACTCTCGCAACACCCGACAAAGTTGGGTAACAGCGTCAGCGCCGACACATTTCTGATCTTGCATTCATAAATAATGTTGACGAGGTGTACTGGAGCACTTGAACTTATCCGATCTTATTTAAAAAGTCGACGTCAATTTGTTGAAATTAATAAAAATAGGTCACAAACGAAACCTCTAACAGCGGGTGTGCCTCAAGGTAGCATCTTTGACCCGATATTTTTTCTTTATTACATTAATGACATCGTAGAAATTAGTGATATGTGTAAGGCTGTCGCTTATGCAGATGACTGCTCAATTTTCTTTACAGGAAAATACTTAGAAGAAATAATGCCTATAGCTAGCACTGCCTGTAACAAAATTCAACGCTGGTCAAAGGCAAACTGCTTGATTCTTAATGAAGCCAAAACAAAATGTGTCATTTTTCGTGCCCAAGGAATTTCTACTACATTACCAGATAACATTGTTTTGGGTCCATATAAGATTACTATTACGTCATCTGTGAGAACACTCGGAGTTATATTCACTGAGCATATGTCCTGGAATGCTCATGTTGACAATGTGTGTGCGAAAGTGCGAAAAGTTATTGGTATTTTAAATCTATATCGAAATACATTGCCCTATAAAATTAAGCGCCTCATTTATCATGCTCTATTTCACTCACACCTCTCTTATTGCTCACTCATATGGGGAAACACCACCGCACAAAATATTCAGATGATGGAAACACTTCAAAAGAAGGCAGTTCGAGCTAATGCGAATCTTTCTTTCTCCGAACATACGGAAGAGCTTTTTCGGCAAATTAAAATAATAAATGCTGGTGATATTTAGAAACTGAAAACTCTACAATTCTACAAGAGTGCTATGCTAGGAAAGCTAGATTCAATTTTAACCCTCGCTGATCTACAAGAAAACAAAAGTACATATTAATTTCGCCGTCAGGCCTATGGCAACTTCCTTTTTCTCGTCAAATTATGGACAACAGCGCCTTTGTCATACACTGCCTTCTCTACTTAATCATTTCAGCAGACAAAGTGTTGATGTGTTACCGTTAAACAAAACTAAAATGTTGGGCCTATTACATTAACGCCTCATCAACATAGGATTAGAAAAATAAAATTCCACCGGTTGTTGATAGCATGCTGCTGTTATAGTAAATTTCTATGTCATAAAAAAGTGTTTCTCGGTTGTACTTTGTAGTTGCTGTATAGTTGTATTTAATTTATACATTTCTCTTCCTTCATTGCAATGTTTATTTTATATTCAGTTGAAATGTTACTATTGCTTTAATGCTTTATACTTCGTAACATGCTTCCTTCTATTGTTTTGAAACAAACTTCACCACTGTCTGCCTGGGGAACCGGAGCTTTGTCAAGCCGAAGAACTATCGGCTTTTTCTCCAGTTCTCCCTTTTTCATCTTTCATTTCATTTATTTATTTTCAGGGCCCGAGGGCATTACAGAAAGGAGTGGGGTTTCACAACTAAAACGCGCAACAATACATTCAAAGCACTTCTTGGTGGGTGATGACCTTGAAGTTATTTACATCTGTGATGGAGGCGATGGCGGCGGGAAGGTGGTTCTAGTCTCTGCTTGTTCGTGGAATGAAAGAGTCATAAAAAAGATTAGTTCGGCTAGATGGCACACCAACTTTTAAACCATGATCCAAACGGGATGAAATGTAGGAGGGGTTTGTGAAAAGCTGTTCTTTTAAAATGGGGTTGTGATGAAATATTTTCTGAAAAAGTGAAAGCCGAGAACATTTACGACGCAACGACAGATCAGGCAAGTTTAGTGACATCTTCATTGCAGTTACGCTAGAATGGCGGGAGTAGTTAGAAAATACAAAACGAGCTGCGCGGTTTTGAATCGATTCGAGGGCGAGGATTAGAGTATGTTTGGAAGGATCCCAGATGGCGCATGCGTACTCTAATTTCGGACGTACTAGCGTTTTGTAAAGAGTTAGTTTAAGTGATGAAGGTGCAGATGAAAAATTGCGACGTAAATATCCGAGCATGCGGTTAGAGTTGTTAGTTACATAGTCAACATGCATCTGCCAAGACAAATTATTTGTGATATGAAGACCGAGGTAATTATATGAATCGACGTGTGATAAAGAAGCGGCATGAAGACTATACGTGCACGTGTTAGCAGTATTGTCACGACGCGAAATTCGCATGTATTTGCATTTGGACACGTTAAGACACGTTTGTATGAAATGGTGAAAATAAAAGATTTTTTATTTGATTTGAAATCCTTGAAGAGAATCTCGGCAGTGACCATTATATTTTGAGCGTGTTGATTGCCTCCCCCAGAATTCGGCATGCAGTCTCATGGCCATGTTGTATTGACAGATTGGGTAACTTATCGTAGAGTCCCACTGCCCGAAAGTTTACCGGATAGCGCTGAAAATTGGGCAACGCACACAGGAGAGGCTCACAAAGCAATGTATAAGCGGGTTGTGCTCACAGCGGAAACCCCGGTAGTCGATAGCCACCTGATACATATGTGAGAATCCAGGAGAGGGTTGACCAAGCGATGGAAACAACAGCGGCTCAATAGAAAATTGCGCCATAGAATTGCTGAGATATCTGAGCGGGCAAACGCTTACGCGCAGCAGTTGGAGACGGCAAGCTGGGCGAATTTTCGCGACTCACTCCGAGGAACCTTACACACCTCCAAGACATAAGCACTACTGCGCAGCCTAATGGAATCTGGTTAAACCAAAACGGCAGCAAACCGAACTCTTAAGTAGCTCGCTGGGGATTTTTCAGGAACAGATGACAGCCTCCTCGCTAAGCTCCGAGACAAGTGCATAGGCGCGTTCACAACTCCCCCGTGCACTTTAGCATACCAAGGCCAGGAAAACGCAATGCTCGACGCACCGATCACCAAGGCAGAACTATTCGCGGCCGCGCAAGCAGCAAAGCACAATACTGCCCCCTTACCTGACCAGCTAACAAACGCGATGATTCGGAATCTGAGCGATGAACACCTGGAACAACTTACTCGGTATTTTATTGAACAGGTATGGGAGAAGTGCGTGGTTCCTCAACAATGGAAGGAAGCCAAAATTATTCTTATTCCGAAGTCAGAAAAAACACCCGACCTACAAATTATAAGACCAATATCGATAACATCCTGTCTTGGCAAATTATTCGAAAAGGTGATTCACACACTTCTCATGACTTACAATGAAGATTGGAACCGTTTCCCAACAACATGTTTGGATTTTGCCAACATTTGTCAACGCAAGAGGTCTTCCTTCTACTTCGAGAAGAGGTACTCTGCATTACCACGGTTGGTGCAGAACATCTCGTCGTAGCTCTTGATTTGAAAAGTGCATTTGACACTATGTCCCATGAGCTCATCTTATCTGAGCTAAAAGACATCGGTTGTGGGCAAAAGATATATGACTACGTTCGCTCTTTTCTAAACTTTCGCACTGCTACAATAGGCCTAGGCAATACACGCTCAGATCCGTTTCCTATGCCCAATAGAGGCACACCACAAGGGGCGATACTATCTCCTCTTCAACATCGGCATAAGACGCTTAGCAAGGAGACTAGACAGCGTTTCAGTGCTAGGGTACGCGTTCTATGCGGATGATATTACCCAATGGGCCAACTGTGGCTCTTTGGGACAAAAAGAGCAAATCCTACAAGACGCAGGGACTGCTGTTGACGACTTCGCTTATCAGAGCGGAATGAGCTGTGCTCCCAATAAATGTGAATTCATTAGAATCCGAAGCAGATGCCGCCGCATTCATGAGCCGTTCAACCTCTTTCTAGGAGACCACAAGATAAAAGAGGTACAGAAAATGCGAGTCCTCGGACTGTGGCTACAAAGCAATAAGCGAGTAGACCACACCATAAAAACCCTCAGAACAACAGGGGATGCAGATCTCTCGTATGATTTATTGAGCCACTTATCACCGAAAAGGTTTCAAGGAAGCTGAGACGCTCTGGCTGGTTCAGGCTTTTGTCCTCAGTCGGCTAACATATAGTCTTCCTTTCCAGGAGATCAATAAATCTGATTTAAAGGCCCTAGATGCGTTTATACGAACATCGTACAAGGCGGCTCTCGGCCTACCACTTGGAACGTCCACAGAACGTCTCGAAGCCGTCGGTATACACAATAATGATGAGGAGTTGCGCAGCGGTGCTCATTTCTCAACGGGAGAGGCTTAACTTAATCACTACTGGGAGAAAATTGCAACGCCGTGTAGGTTACCCAGCTCGTCCACAGTATGCGGGAGAGGAACTGGAGTACATGGCTAAACAGCTACGTGAAAAGATTCCAGTATCCCCTATCCCCCAAAACACGAGCCCCCGATATCACAAAGGCCGTAGGAGTGCACGAGCTCGCAAGTTAGAGTGGCAATTCGGGAACAATCCGGACACGGTGTACACAGATGTCGCCCTATGCGGCACGAACAAGTACGTGCTCGCAGTCGTAGGAGCGGCCCCGGGTCAAGGCCTTTTGACTTGCGCCACGGCACGAGCCGCGTCCACGAATAACGCTGAGGCTTTAGCTATCACGCTTGCTATTAAAGCTAAGGATATTCTGGGACGATCGTCCCTTGTTCTCACCAATTTCATGGTCGCATGTAGACTCTATCTCACGGGAAGACTACCTCACAACACCATTCGTCTATTAGGACCGGACTAAATGCAAGACCATGCTATCATCTGGTGCCCGGGTCACGCAGGACTCGATGGTAATGAGAGAGCGGACGGTGAAGCCCGTGCTTTAACCAACCGAGCGGCCTACCACTCCGACAACAGCCCCTTTTTACCGCGAGATATCCTTGAAAACCAACGGCTTGAGCGACGAAGGTACAGTGTACCACACACAGCTTTACCCGGATGGAATTCTTATGACTGGTGCCGTATACAAATAAATACATGTCCAAATCTTTCGTTGAAGCATGCTATTCACCCTGCGATGTACAGCGATAGTTGACCGTGGTGCGGAGGCAGGCCCACTCTCGCCCACATAATGTGGGATTATCAGAAAAGGCCAACCGAAATTAACTCGCCACAAATAGCCGGCAAAATTTCCCCAAGGGAGTGGTGGGAGACTTTGCTCGCCAACGAGGATCTGGGAGTGCAACTAGCGCTCCTTGACCAGGCGCAACGGGCCGCTAAAGCCAGTGGAGCCCCGGAATAGGGGCCCCACCCACATGCTCCCCGTATCTATTTTTTCCTTGTTTTTTGTTTTTTTTTGAAATAAACGTTTATATATATATATATATATATATATACATATATATATTTGCACTCCTGCTTGACCCTTTGCCAGTCTATACTTTTATGAATGAATGCCCCAATACCACCCCCGCTTCTGCTGCTTCTGTTCTATTACAAAATTGCCACGCGTAGTCTGGATTGTTAGGAGGTTGTTCCATGTCCCTGAGATGTGTTTCTACAAAACCGTATACCATCGGCCTCTCCTCCCTTAGCTGTTGTTCTATCTCTTCCCACTTCAACTTGTTCCTACCACCCTGCATTTAATATACCCTATGTCTGAATTGGCTCGGTGCTAGTGGCTTTGTCTATTTCTGCCCCGGACTCTACCTATCTTAGATACTGGTGCCACTTGGAATCGCATCTGTCCATACCACCTGTCAAAGAGTCTCCCTGGTCGTTTTCCTCGTTACTAGCTATTCTGCACCCAGAAGGGCCCGCTTGCCCCCCAAAAAAGCTACTGCGCGTCCTGCAAGTCGCCAAACCACCTCATGACCTAGCCGCCCATCGAAGTGAATTCTGTCTCGTTGAAAACCACCCCATCTATGCACCTCTCTGTTTATTTCCACCACCTCAAAGCCTTTCTCTCGACTCATCCGCCATATCTCTTGATTTGCGTTGATAACCGCTCTTTGCAGGTTGCCTATCACGCACCGGTACCTCCGGTATCGTGCATATCGCTACCTGTACCTGAGGAGAGGTGGCGCGCATGTCATCGACGCCTTTCGCCAGTGTAGTTGCTGGTCCTGCTGTATCTTCATTTAAGACATCGTTTAAACCGCCTGAAATTATCACGAGGTTTCGTATATCAGGTGTAGTTTTGAGTTTTGCGCTCGCTTGCCTCATGACTGATTCCAGCTTGCATCCTGGGAACGTCCCTACTGCAACCTTCTTGTCACCTCTTACCCTCTCTTTGATCGCTTCTGTGCATCAATTTAAATTCGAGTCCCCGGCGATTATCACAAAGTGTTACTTTTCAGGCGGAGCGTTCGGCACCTGGGGGTTACTTGCACCTGTGACACCGGCTGCTTTGTCCCCTCCCAGCCCCACCACTACTTCGTGGAAGCTGGGCCTTGCGACAATTGAACCGGCTGAACCTGTTTTTTTCAAACTTGCTTGCTCTTTCTTCTCCGCCGTTCTGGTTGCCGTTTCCCTACTGTTCTCTCCGTAGGCCATTCCTCTGTTTACCTTGGCTAGTGCTTCCTCGGCGGACTTCAGCCTTTCTCCCATTTCCCTCGTTTTCTGTTGCTCTGTCGCCAACGCAGTCTCGAGCTCGGCGATTCTCATCAGCAGGTCACTCTGGGTAATCATCAATTTCTCCGTTTTTTTTATCGACCTCACATTACCTACACCTCGCGTCAGCCTCTTCTCCTTCCACTTCTACACTTGAATCCACTTTCAAACCAACCCCACATACTGAACACTTTACAGTCTTTTTAACCATGTCTTTCCGGCACCAACTGTCCCTATGACTTGTCTCACTCGATAATTGCAAAACTCGAGCCCTGCCTTACGAAAAAGAGAAAGTCTATGCTCTGCTACAAAAATTTGCGTGTTCAATGTACGTGCACCTCCCCACGGTGTGGCAAAAACACCAAAAACAAAAAATAAAACACACACGCGCACAAACTAATAAATACATGGTGACTGACCCCCGAAACAGCCGTACAATAAAGTAAGTGCTACTGCGATTTTAACTGCTGCCCTCTAATTATAAAGACAAGCTTAAAACATGCAAAACAACTTATCTGCGGAGTTTATCGGGAGTGCTGAAAAAACACGTCCATCCACCGTGACAGTCCGAACGATAGATAGATGCAGCCGGTGACTGCAGCGCTATGGTGAGTCATGGCGCGAACTAATATGAGTGGCGGTGCCCTAGGTGCTTTTTTGGCGACCGCGCGCTGCCTAGGCGCACAAATCGCGCGAACATCCTTAGACACTTTGGCACAGAACACCTATACTATGGTGGCTAGAAGGAGAGGTGTCAGCATCATCCCGGCTGCGCCTTGAGAGGAGGCGTGCTGGTATTTCATTCCGCCGTGGAGCGGAGCGCAAGTCGCCACCACGATCGGTCAAGAGCGCTTGCCAGCCGCTAGCACGGCACTTTTAGTCGCTTGCTCGTGTGCTAGCAAGCCGCAACGTCTGCGCTTTGCCTATTTGGACTTGTTCGTGATAAATACGTGCCAATGTGACCATGTAACAGTGATAAGTAAACAGCAAAGACACTGCTTTACACCTGGATGCAATGCGGGATATGCTTCGGCCCGCAAACAAGAGAAGAAAGCGTCTCTCTTCTCTGCTACCGCAGACGATGAACGGCGCAAGGCCGGGGAGCGTGCAATTCCTCGCGTTGACAAACCACTGGAAAAGAACTGCGTGGTGTGTGAAGCTCATTTCAACGAAAGATTCATCGTCCGTAGCTACAAGCATGTTATCAACGGGTTCTTGGCAACTAGGGGAAACGCTGTACTTATGAAGGGTGGGTTCCTATGTGAATCAACTGCCGAAGGACTCCGCGCCACTCTAACCAGCACCCCTTCCAACCGGCACTATGTCACGAAAACATTGGGCTACGAATACTTGATGACGTCTCGCCTTTGCCAAGACGCACTTAAAATCTTGTTTTGGAATTCTGAAGCAAATGTCTGGCTGGAATGATCACCCTTCGCCGACACAATTTTTTATTTCTGTGAATTGCCTCAGTTTTTACAGTTTGGCACAGTCACCCTCTAGTGGAAACATACCTTCTGGAGTACTGAGCAGCTTTCCATGTCCTCACATCCACAATAATTCAATTAAATGGCAGAATAAGCTAGATGAGCTGCTTGATGTGAGCGCCTCAATGAGGTTCATTAAATTATTGTTGCTTGTGAAGCCCTCCCTGACCAGGTCCAACACATGGTGCCGAAACCCGGGACATTTGACGACGCCAACATCGTCGACGTTAGGAGCCGCAACACCTCGGAAGACGGCGCCTGCGATCTTGGCGAGATACATCGACTGCGGGCGGCAGAATGGAACGACATCTTAGACGACGCCACAGCCTGCGGTCTCAGCTAGATGTCCTGTTGCCCGAAACGGAAGACCACTTGCGAGGAAATCAAGCCGTCACGGCAGCAGCAGTAAGTGTATTCCTCGACGAATAAGCTCATTTTATGGTCAGATAGAGAAAGTGGATGAGGCAATTTTTGAGGATACGCCAGACGACCTGTTGGACAGCGAGACGTTAGACGCTGGAGAATATCGCGACAAGGTTGTTACTCTCACAGCGAATTTACGAGTCAAGCTGAATGAATGTCTGGCTCCTCCAGCCCCACTACTTACGAATGTTCACCCGTTATTATCTGGCAAAAACAAGCTTCCCCAACTAGAACTCGTAAAATATGATGGTTACCGCAGACTATGGCCGAGATTTTGGACGCAGTTTACATCAGCAGTCCACAACAACAGCGAGTTAAGCATGACGCTGAAAGATGATCTGAAAGGGGTCCTTGCTTGGTCTCGGACACTAATTAAATATAGAAGAGCCTTCAAGAAAAATGCACACCTGTGTTTCTAATGAAATGCTGTATTGAACACACACGCATTTACTGTTTTACAGACCCGAGGAGAATCCTTGTGTGAAATTTCAGGTGTTTGACAAGGCGGTAAAGATGTTGTACAATTGTTCAGATAATTTGAGACAACTCAGAATGCAGCCTCGATGCATCACACTGTAAAAGTGTTAAAAAAATCTTGCGCATATATAAGGACTCTCAAACCTTTGCTTGCAAAGAACTGCTGCTGCACAATTTCAAAGTGGAGAACAGCTTGAAAAATAATTGCAGGAGGGGAGGGGGCGCTTGCTTGATCGTTGGCACATATTCGAGATCTTCTGTAAAGTAAAAAGGGGCGCTTGCTGTGTATTTTACAGTGCCCAATCGTGATTGAAGTTGGAATGGAGGAACTAGCATGTGTTTTTTTCATAGCATTGTCAGGGCTGCACAAGAGGCCCATTGAATGTGACTACCTGTACAACCAAGGAATGCTTGCCACCAATTCAGCTGCTCTATGTGCGGGTGTTCTCTTCGCGCTATTTTTACGGGGCTATACTTTACTGTAAAAATGCACACCTCTTTTCATATTTTTGTGTTTCAACCAATTTTGCTTAAATATCTGCAGTCCGCACAAAGTGGACAGATATTACAGTTTCTTATGAGGGTCTATGCTTTGAATTGCAGCCCGAGTCATGCAGTGAACTTCATGCATGCACAGCTTACTCACCGCCACCTTTATTTATGAGCAGAAAGATAGGCTGCTGCTTGAATTGTACAGGAAAATAAAAGAGGAGGTGGGGTAATTTGCCATGCCTGCTACATGTAGGTGTACTTGCTGCCAAGGACCTCAAACGAGGATAAGTGGCAGTGGTGGAAATGAATCTGCACTCCAGCCAAGTCCACAACGAGCTAAGTCAGAAACATTATTGAAAAGAACCACAAGTTAAGCATTTTAAGAACGGATAATAAAACGTTTTCTTGGCTTCATCATCCCACATGTAGTCATTTTCATAATTCCTTAATTTTTATGGCATCCAAAACCCCAAGCTGAGCATTCTGTTCCTATTACTAGTGTATATCTTTGCAGGTGCTTATCTTTCTGCAATCTTGGATAGGATATTTAGTAAAAGTGCTCAGTGACATGAATGTTTATCTGCTCCCTCATTTGGTTTTAAGATGCACTTTTTTCTAAATTTGCACTTGTCTCTAATTGCAGAGAATTCATATTGATCCTTGAAGTGTGTAGTAAATAACAGGCAACTTTTTCAGGCAAGGTTATTTTATTATTTTTGATGATATGGGGGGTTTAACGTCCCAAAACTATCATATGATTATGAAAGACGCCTAACTTTATATTTTCTTGTCAGTAACCTTTATTAAACATTTCTGATTGTCCTGAACACAATTTCTTTGGCAGTATAGCTGCATGACTGCTGCACAATTATATAGAATTAGTTTGCCTAATGAAGATGAAGAAATTTCGTTGATTTGCAAAAGGCGTGTGTATGGGCCAACTTGAACACATAACCAACTGGTTCAAACATCCTCTCATGTAGTAAATGTTTCCTGGTGAACTTGTCTTCTGGTTTGAACACATGCGAAAAAAATGATCAAGCCCATTGTGAAGACATTGAAAAACCACACTGCTAAATAATGCCATAAATTCTGTGATGAACCACACTTTACATGAAAAAAAACTGGGAGCAGAATTTTGCAAGCACTGTACATCTATGCTTGTTTAGAGAATGATTATTAAAATTTAGTTCGATGATTTCATGTCGCAAAACTAAAATCTGGTTATGAGATGCACTGTTTCGAGTGAAAGGTCAATTATTTTGACCTCATAATGTCTCTGAGTGCATGGAACTAGGGTATTAGTACATATTACAACTATTTTAATGTGACTCCTGAGGTTCGGAATCAATCCTGTGATCTCGTGCAGAACTGCACGCAGTGGCGGATCCAGAAAGGGGGCGTTAGAGGCGATTGCCCCCCCCAAAGCCTATCAGTACCCCCTCCCCCTCTCTTCAGCGCTTGCCGTCCACCTTTTATCGCCAATTAGGACAAATTAGTGGAATTCCTTCAAGCACACATTAAAAGTTTATTCTAGATAGGGTTTTTGAGCTAGTAAAGAAAAAAAGAAGTAATGACCACGCCCCTCTCTCTGGTGTTACTTTAAGCAATAACCCTCCCCATAAAATGATTGGCTGGATCCACTCCTGACTGCACAGCACTATTTTCCTTTAGCTCAGGGTCACAATAGAGATACAGCCTTTATTTCTTTCAATGCGCTACTTTATACTTAAATAAAGACAGCTGCATTTCCACTAATGATTTTTAAAGCGATGTGTAAACCAAAAAGCATATATATGCGACCGATGGTATAGCATTCTGTACAAACAAACAGTATTGCTCATAGGCTCTACAGCAGAATACTCAATAACGTCACTGCCTTAAACAGTAGCTTAAAAAGAAACCTCTTTGTGGTGAATGGGAGATGTGACATATTAATCTCTTTTAGCATCTAGCATAAAACACTATGCTAAGTCAGAGTGAAATATGACAAAGACAGGCAATATTAATACGACTTCCGGGTTGTTCAAATGTCTATAATGAAGTGCACACGCATAAAGAAGAGGATAAATATAGTGCTACTATATGTACATGCAACCGAGTGGAACCTCAATACTAAATGTTTAAATTTATGTAGTTCTATGATTATGGATATCACCAGCAATGATTTTACTGAATTATGTTACCCTCTTCAAGATTTGCAATAAAACCAAATTTGAATTATACAAGTTTTCTGTTTACTAAGTTGAGGCATATGTTATTAGGTCATTTGTGACATGTTTGACAATCTGTGCAAATGCATGGCAATCGACACAGCACCTGTTAAATCATAGCAAAAATATTCTATTCATTACATTGAAGTTCAATATGTTATGACACCATCCTGACACGCTAAAAAAATCCGAATAATTTGTGACAATCTTGACTTCATAAGTATTTGATATTCTAGACAATTATTGTTGAGGTATAATCAGTTTGTTATAAACGATTAGGAAAGAAGCTATATAAAGAGTAAAAATAGAGCTCGGTATGACATTGTTCGGAGGTCAGCAAAAGAGCTTAAGACATAAAAAAAACAGTTGCCTTTCTTTGGCGTTAGCGAAGTAGGTTAAAACTATATTGCGAAAGACTAGCAAAGGCTTTTCTTAATCGCAATCAAGAGAAGCCTTGCCTTGCTTTTTCTGCTAAGAAAGCATTTTCTTTTTGACCACCAAAGCCTCCTCAGGGGGTGTTATAACATCTAACGATCATAAGTACCTTTACCTCCTCAACTAACTCTAACCATACAAACTTCCTGTTTGAAATGTATGGCTGCAAGAGGTAAATCGAATTCTTTTATTATGTTTTTAATGGAGAGCAATGGAGGCTCCTTCTGCTCTGCTGCGCATAAACCTGCAAGCACATAAACTTATGCAAGTACAAAAGATCTGTACATGGTGACAGACTCCCAATAGGGCTGTGACCAAGTGCTCCCAGCTTTTATTTAACTGCAAATAACTTGCTTAAAGTGCCGCAGCTGTTTTTCGTACCTATTGACCACATAATTTAGACAAATACTATTATGCTGTGCTATAATCAGTAGACGTGGAGTATCATTTGGTTGCTTCTAAAAAACAAACGGACCAGCTGTTTTCGATCGTTTGAGCATGTTTTTGCAACCAAAAGTTTACACAGAATATAATGCAACGATAGAATTTATTATGCATTAGATATGCCAAGCAGTCGTCTTTGAGTTGCAGTTGAAAGTCGCAATATGGTAGTGCATGATCAAAATGTCCAGGCCCTCCACTGCCCTGGTCCTTTTATTAATGTATGAGATGTGATCCTTAATAAATAATTTGCAATATGAAGTGGGAAAAAGCAACAAGACCATAACTGATATTTCTTACACAAGATAAATTACTGCTAGGTCATGCGAAGAAGATGCACCGACCGAAATACGCTGCACTGTAGAATGTACAATAATGTTAACGTTATCGCGTGCCATAAACATATCAAACAACACCTTCACATACAATCAACACCTATACCACAGTAAAATTTTTTACACCCTTAAGGGTGTAAACTGGCTTGTCGCCAGAGGAACACCCCATGGGTGTTTTCAGATACACCCTACTGAAAGGGTGTTAGCTGAACACCCTACACGAAGGGTGTTCAGCAAAATGTTAGGGTGTTCTTATACTTCAACACCCTTCTAAGAGGGTGTTGAAAGGCTGTGCGACCTTCGAGTAAGGCATTACTCGAAGGTCGCAGGTTCGGTTCCTGTCCATGGCAAGTTATCTTTTCACCCACATTTCTTTCTTCACATTTACATTACAGTTCGGTCTAATAACTTCCCCTATACTTTCCTTGGCAATATTGTCTGTTTGATCGTAATATATATATATATATATATATATATATATATATATATATATGTGTGTGTGTGTGTGTGTGTAAAGCAAGCTTACTGAAATGCAATGATATTCCTCAAAGCCTTCTTTGTAGAGCCGACTATAGAAATTTAGACTGCCTGTTATGGTTATTTATTTAAATACAAATATTTAGTGTTAAATAGCATAAGCATCTCAGGTATATCAATTGGTGGCTCAGTGAGTTGATACAGCAAGAGTGCTTGGTATGCATACAATTGTGTAGACACAGAAACACATTATATTGAAAACATTATTACCCGTAACAGTGCACACGTCTCATGCAGGATGTAGACATATACATATTTCAGCAGCTTAATTTGCAGTTTGACTTGGTATCGCGAAACCATGCGAGTTCAGCCTCATGTAGTTAATTTCAAACTTTCTGATTATACAAAAATAACAGAGCTGCTTTGGTAGACATCGTTTCCACTTATTGATAAATATCCTTTCCCACTTCCTAAAAGTAGACATATATTGGCATAGGATAAATGTCAAGTACATGTACCACAACACAGGTTTTCTCTCAACTGAAAGCAAACACATTTATTATGATATTTCATACATACTACAGTTAGAGCATTTTACCGCCAATATTCGAACAGGTAAGGTCAGCGGCTGAAGAAAGAAGATTTACAGATCAGCCCTCACCCCATGAAGCTTTCACCACATATTAAAATTTCAAGTTTTATTTTTAAGCATCTTTCTAGGTAATAGAGACAGCATCAGCATCCATTTCTCAAAAACACACTCTTCACAAGAAAATCAAAATGAGAGCCGACTGGTGGAAATGCCTCAGATAGGCTGACCAAAGTTTCAATTGGAGAACCTATCTTCGTCAAAGGTGCCTAGCCTTCTCATCCTTGGCATATTAGTTTCAAGGGGGTTAGTAAGGATGTCATGTCCTGGTGGTGGCATGTGTCCCTGTTGGCAATCGTAGCCTGAAAAAAAAACTATAAAGCAGAGGAGTGCAGTCCCTGCTTCATTTCAAGTTGGGTGGTAGTGATTCAGAATGTTCTCAGAGGGTGGAGAAAAAAAGAAAGGAAAAAAAGGAAACACCCAAAGTAGGAGCGGTGTGCTGCCAATGGGTGGCCGCTACAGACACGAAAAAAGCGAGGAGCTTGAAAGTTTGAAGCCAACAGACGGTCCCTGCGTCTGGCCATCATAAAGGGTTGCCGGCGATAACGGCCTACGCTGTTCTCGAACATCTATGAATGGGAGTCATAAGAAAGAGGTTACAAAAAGGCGCAAGAGAGAAGCAGGCGGCTACTTTTAAATGCCAAGATGTCAAAGGTAGGTGACAACAGATGTGTTCGGAAGACCACGTGTTTATTGGGGAAGGTCATTGGTTAAAATATGCTTTCACTATCCCCGTAGGTGTCCCGCTCAACGGAATTGCCTCAAGAATTTGGCGGCATGTTGGTAGAGAAATAGGCAAGTTCGGAATGCAAAGGGAATAAGCAACGATGTCCTAGTCTAAGTTTGCGTGAACAATCATGTCTTTAAGTTAGCGTTGCAAATGCCACGTGCCACGCATTGCGAATTCCCGCAAAACTTGAAGCAAACACTAGGACGTTTAGTCCCTGTGGCCGGCCCAGATGCTCCCCCTGTAAAAACATATAGCTGGCTAACAACTTAAAAAGCACAGAATCATACTACATTCACAAGGTCCCATCGATCTTCATCTGCACTTCGAACAACCTAATATACTGTCTTAAGTGTGCCACCTGCAGACAATATATAGGCAAAACTGGGCAGCCAATTCACGTAAGACTGAACGGCCACTGTGCAGACAAAACATAATTTACCAAAAGCAGTAGCCAGTCACTTCAACCAACAGGGCCACAATTTCAACCAAGCAAAGCTTCATGTTCTACAAATTTCTGCTCACCATGAGAGAGGAAATACATGGAATGATATTTGATACACAAATGTAAGCACCTACACCGATCACAAATCAATGTAGCACGTCGCAATTCGAAATCGCTGAAAGCCATAGCATAATTACGACAGAATTTAGAAACGAGAAAGGTTCAACCTTCAAATAGCCATAACCGGTATTACATGGAATCACTCCTAGACTACAAGTTGTACTATTGATGTTCTCTCAAAATTTTTTAAATTATAAATATAGATATACATGTGCTTATATACACACAACTACGAAGTTTTTATTTTCCAGAACCTTTCCACCACAGCTATCTTTCCTCTTTTGTCGCTTCAAAAAGCACTCCTACCGTGCACCAATAAGTCACTGTCAAGCCACAAATTTCTCGGCGTCTCTTTTTTTCCTTTCCTCGTCTGTTAACGCTAGCGTGTCACCTACCTCCAACCCGCCTTTTTTCATTTTTTCCTTTCTTGTTGTGTTTCGTTGATGCTCAATTCCTTTGCATTCTGAATTTCCCTATTTCTCTTCCAACATGCCGCCAAATTCTTGACGCAATTCTGTTGAGCGGGCCACCTACGGGGATAGTGAAAGCATATTTTAACCAATGACTTTCCGAATTAAACACATTCTCTTCCGAACACATCTGGTGTCGCTTACCTTTGACATCTTAGCATTTAAAGGTAGCCGCCTGCTTCTCTCTCGCGCTTTGTTGTAACCGCTTTCTTATGAGTCCCATTCATACATATTCGAGAACAGCATAGGCCTTTATCGTCGGCAACCCTTTGTGATGGCCAAACACGGGGACCGCCTGCTGGCTACGAACTTTCAATATCTTTGCTTGTTTCGTGTCTGTAGCGGCAGCACACCGCTCCTACTTCGCGTGTTTCCTCTTTTTTGCTTCCCTTTTTTTTCTCTACCCTCCGAGAACATTGTGAATTGCTACCAGCCAACTTGAAGTGAAGTGAGGACTATACTTGTTTGCTTTCTTTTTTTTTCTTTTCCGACGGCAATTGCCAACAAGGACACGCACCACCACCAGGAGGTAACGTCTCTATTAACCCCCTTAAAGCTAACATGCCAAGGATGAGAAGGAAAAGCACTTTTGACGAACATAAGTCCTCCTATCGAAACGTCAGCCAGCCTATCTGAGGAACTTCCACTGTTCACCCAGACTATCCCACTCTTCACAACAGTTTTTTTCTGATCCTAAGACAGTTTTCAAGGCATTCTAAACACTATGGGCTGTTTATATAAGCTCTGCACACACAATTTAGCCATCTGATGTACAATATGCAAAGTATATCAGAGTGACTTGTTGGGCTTTACACTCTTACAGAGTATAAAAGAAGGAAAATTTGTAACTTCATATCTAACTCAGAATACATGCAACAATCATTACCTCTTGCAAAAAATTAGGAATGTAATAAACACCATCACACACTTCGCAGAGCTGCTCAGAAATGCATCTTGATAAAATACTTAAATATTGCAGTAAATTATGAATGCAAAAACACAACACCAGTGCACTAGTAGAGATGCCTGGTTGGCACCAAACTGCTGTACTTAAGATGCATCACGGAAGAAGACCACAGCCCACAACTAATATACGCTTCAAGTAACCCTTGACTGCTAAACTGAAGGCCGCAAAATCAAACCATGGCTGTGGTGGCTGCAATTTCGATTAAGGAGGAAATGCTTGACACCTGTTTGCTTAAACGTGGATACATTTTAAAGAACTCCAGGTGGTCAAAATATCTGAGACCCTCCACTCCAGTGTCCCTGATAATTATATCATGGTTTTAACACGTTAACCTCAGTAAATATTATTCTCATTACACTTGACATGAAATCAAGAAAGCAGATATTACTATGTAGTTGAAAAAATTCACCATTCAACCCCCCCCGATCCAAGGATTCACGTTACAATATTCTAGTATGCCTTCTATCAGTTATCATTAACAATGTTAAACATGAGTATGTATCACTGTAAAATATCCGAAATGGTTTGCTATTGGAAAAGTTAGGTATGATGAAGTATGACAGTAGGAAAACACTTGATTGCACTTATGAACTTCCAAAGGCACTGAAATAACAAGGTAACAAAAATATATTATAATATTCAGTGAAGGTTACACCAAAGATAAATCATTTATGTGCTACTTTTTATCACAACACAAAAAGGGTTTTTAAATGGCCAATTGCACATAAGGCGTCAATTAACATGACATGCGAGTCTGGCAAGCAACTAACTCAGTAAATCTTGAAAAAAACAAAATATCCAATAAAGAGCTCAGTAAGTAGCACTGACACATTCATAAATGTGCTGCCTAGTTACATTGAATTTTAGCCTTAAGAACAGAAAAACACCTTGGCAGATTGTGTCCAGGGGGACACAAATTAATAAAATCATGCTGTCATCTGCCCAATCAACCAAAAATATTGAAATTTTAGTAACACAAATAAGCAGGTATGTTTGTATTAAAAAGTTGGAGGCAGTCGTGTTTCCACACAGTCCCATTTGGAAAACGTTTTTGATTATGTTTATGCTCCTAGATATCCCGTTTGAAAGAATATTTTGCTTTTCATGATTACGCATGCAAGGCAGTGAGGTTCAGCAAAATATCACTCCATAGCGGAACGAGCAGTTGGTTCTTGCTATCGCCAGCGAATAGCAAGAGTAACCATTTTAATGTTTGCCCATGCCTTCCACCCACGGTCAGATTAAATGCATAAAATCAGAGAGTCTGTGCTAGTGCTCACTGTCCTGCACACATAATAATGCAAGCCGCAACTAAATTTTCAGCAGGATATCTGAGCACAGGCATGCTAGAATTCTTACAAATGATAATATGTAGAAAGATGACTGGCTCAAATTTTAACACACACTTGATCTCCTGCTGCAGTCACTATTAAGTTGATTAATAAAACTTAATGGCACCACTGACAGTGATAATTATCGTCTCACATTGCATCCTCCTGGATACACAGCTATCAGCAGAGGTGGCTTTTACATACATAACTTACAGTGCTGACTTCTCTTTTAAAGAAAAACAAAAGGGTTAACTTTGAACACCCTGAACCTTTGTGCTCCTTGAATACAGCTACCAGGTGGCTCCCTGCAGCTAGCTTTTCAGAAGAAACAGGAGCCATGCGCTGCTGATGTGCACCAGCAGTCAAATTTTCCACGAGCCAGCCTTGATGATGGGCTAGTCCAGACGTCTCCCACACTCTCTTCCTACGACGAGCATGTATAGGCTGCGAGAGAAACAAAAAAAACAATTTACTGATGTGTCTGTTGGCGAAGCAGAATTTGGTACTCTATTTAGAATGAACTGGAACGTTGTGTTTTAAAAGAGTAGGATGTACGAAAACCAGACATGTTACAACAAAAACATCCTCAATGTTTGTGGCGAACATAGCTGCAACCTTACGAAAGAATATGCATTTTCCACATAACAGATGTGTAACAAAATATACTTGAATAGCGCTCTGGCATAGTGCGTATACATGCCTATTCATTAATAGGGCAGCGCGTACATGACGGTATGCGCTTTGATCAAGTATCCATTGGAGGTAACACAAAATTAAATTACGAATTTTAGTTTGAACACAACTAATGCAACCTTCTTCTGGCTGCCTACATTAGGACGATTATGCCGATAACATAGAAAATTGGTTTCACTAAATTACTATTGTCAACTGTTAAATTATGGCTGTTAATTCAATGATTCCAGGTGGCTAAAAAGGCAGTGCCCCTCACTAATTCCTACATGTCCCTCATTACAGGCTGTCTAATAAATAATGGGATAGAATATGGAAATACAAATACAATGCACCCATCTTGAGATAAATACCATCCCAATAAAGCATGCAAGCTTGTGCAACAATCTCAGTAACAAGAATACTGGAAGGCATTGGTCACGATTTAGCAATACACAATAAACATTTGACGAGACTCATTTCCGAAGTTGTGTAATTGCATCAATGCCAACAGGATAAAAACATGTAGTCTATATTCATGATTGTCAGATGAACATGCTGTCCAATTTTCACAGCAATATGTGCATGCCTTATGTATGCATACTATGATGTATAACATTATTGCAAGTTTTGAACGTTAAATAATTCATTTGTTTCTCCAAACACCACAGATCCCTTCTATAACTGTAGCGCATGCTTATAGAATTTACTTAAGCTTGTCATTTGATGTGAAGACAATTAAAACAACATGCTGACCCCAATTGAAAGCATGACGTTTTGGCCCCAACACAGGAGCCCTATTCACAAGTGACAAAGACTGTGCTTTTATTTGTGGCCAGTGTGTGGTTTTTCAATGTTTTCATGTGAGTTTCTGAGCAGACGGGCATAAGCTTCTAATCTGTTATTAAATGCCGTTGTAAGTGGTGGTCTAAACTGTCCTTACTGTTCGTACAAGAAAAAGTGCTTAGCAAAGTTTGAACACAAAGTTAGGGTGGGGCACATACAATATTTAATAAACCACCACAAAGTGTAATGAATTCTAAGCATAGCGAAAACAA
Source organism: Rhipicephalus annulatus (assembly GCA_013436015.1). Lineage (NCBI taxonomy): Eukaryota > Metazoa > Arthropoda > Arachnida > Ixodida > Ixodidae > Rhipicephalus > Rhipicephalus annulatus. The sequence continues at coordinate 5,302 of WOVY01010245.1, read as the reverse complement.
GCTGGATAAAATAAAATGTGCTCTACCGCATGAACAACTGATCAAATTAGGGCTACATAAACACCTAAGCGTACAAACGTGCAAGCCTTGCAAGCCGTATCTAAGACGAGGCAGCATGCAGCACGCGAACTCGAGTAACACGGTAGTTCAAAGATGCGTGCCGGCGTGGATGCATACACCGGCATATGTTCGGCTACCCGCAGGAATTTCTGATAGCAGTTTAAAAAAAAGGACGTACAACATATGAAACTGTTTTCAAGCTGTTTTGGATGAACAACATATGAACCCGTTGACTCGTGAAGCACCAAATATGAACAGGCATGCAAAAAAAAAATCCTCAAGTTAAGGGATCCAAACACACGCGCCCTAGGCGTAATCAACGACTACAGCTAACAAACGCCGTCTTCGCCCAACAATTATTTAACCAAAATATTGGTCCATCGCGAGCAGGGCCCCCTGCCAACACTACTGGCGACAGAGGCGGGCGCCGTCACAACTCGCACAAACCCGCTGCCGAATTCTCACTGCGCACGCACGCGCCATGTGCTTCACACACCGAAGCATGCTTGAATCGAAAGAAAAAGCTCGACCACGCTTGACTTCCTACAAAAACGCCTTCATCCCTGATGAAACGACACACACAAACAGGTTCACTACGTTAAATCCTCACTTATCGCCTACATGTAACGGAAAAACGTAGCATGGCGTCGTTATCACGCTCTCGGTGTTGACAAAGCGCAGACAGCAGGAATGTGGTACGTACCTGGCGAGTGTTCCAAAATGCGACGCCACACGTCCTCGCTTGAGTAGAGTTCATCTTCGTAATAGGCAGCACCGGCAGAACACAAAACACGAACGCAGCGCGCAAGCACACCTCAAAAAACGAGAAAAATCGATGCAGTACCGACCAGCTGCGAGGCGCCCGACCAGCGACGGTAGCGAGCAAACACGCCCGAACAAGTATAGGGCTACAGGTCCGCAGACGTACAATGGTGCACTAAAATGTTTTGGTGATGCTTGTAAGTATAAAAAGTAAACTGAAATATATATACCATAATAACTAAGAAAAAAATAATTTTATCTCTACGAACAAACAAAATTAACGCGCGTGTAAATTTAGCGCGCGAAGTTTGAAACGCTTGCAGGTACAATACATTTTTAACAAATGAACAACAGCGGTAATAATCACCTAAAACACTCATGTTCTTGAATTCTAAATATACTATTGTTGACGCACACATTTACACACAAACTTTTATTGCAATGATTGATGGTGCCTATGCATAGGCGTGCCCACCACGGGGGTAGGGGGGCGGGGGCGGCCCTTGGTCACTTACGGGGCAATGTAAATCCCTATAGGTACATGGAGAAATAGAGATGGGCACTGTAACTCGACGGGGGTTGGGGGTTACAGTGCCCCCTGCTGATCACCTCATACACCCCCCCTCGTGGGGATGTCAAAACTGAATAGATAGCAAATAAAAATAATTTTACGGCGTGGGTCGCAGTGTCCCACAATATATATATATATATATAGATATATATATATATAAGTCACCAGAAGAAGCGAACGAGCAAACGAAAAACGATGCTTTATTGCCAACGTTACGGCCGGGGACCGGCCTTCGTCAGGGCATACGTGAGGGCATACACGTATGCCCTCACGTTCGTCAGGGCATACACGTATGCCCTGACGAAGGCCGGTCCCCGGCCGTAACGTTGGCAATGAAGCGTCGTTTTTCGTTTGCTCGTTCGCTTCTTCTGGTGACTTATAACTCGACCGGAATCCAGGAAGACTTTCAAGAAATATATATATATATATATATATATATATATATATATATATATATATATATATATATATATATATGGGATATGGCACAATGGGAGCGTTGTCAACAAGGATATATATATTTATTTCCCAACAGTTTCGGGAGGGGTCCTCCCTTCATCAGTGGATGAGTTATGCTGACATGAGCTTCCAAACTTCCTTGCTGCCGCGTCCCTCTCGCCTTGAAAGACGTTTGCGAGAGTGAGAGGGAACTGGAAAACGAAAAAAAGGAAAAAAACAAAAAGGGGGAGAAAAAAGACGAAAAAAGAAATCAAAGAAAGAAAGTAAAAAAGAGAAAGAACCACTGTCAACACTGAGAACGAAGCCAACTGTCCGTCTGGGTGTGCGTGTGTGTGTGTGTGTGTGTGTGTGTGTGTGTGTGTGTGTGCGGGGGCGAGAGGCGTGTCTCTCCCTCCTCTCGTAGGCGCTGCATGCATTGACCATGCCATTCTCTGACCTTTATTTCTTGACGTAAAGCATCACTTCCCGTGCTCCGCATGGTTGCAGAAGGTATACTGTGAATTGTTTTCTTTTTCGACCAAGCACGTGTCGTCTTCGATAATCTTGTGAAAACGACTTGCATTCGAACGGCTTTTGACCGATTAAGGGTTTTTGTAATAAATTCAAGCTTTTTTCTCAATTGCTTCTGCATATGAATATGTGCTGTCCGTAGATTGTGACAGCCCATTCTTCCATTCACATATAATGTGGACGATATAAAGTGGCAAAGCATGTCGAATCATACAGTGCGAGGAGAAATTAGTCTCTTTTACATTTTCTCAATTATTCTTAGAGTGTTCTGTGAAATTTTGACAATGCGTCAATCATTTCCTTGATTTTTTTTCATCCATACGACATTGTTATCCTATACGAAAGGCATTCCTAGCGCTATGCGTGGTATTTTATTTGCAAGCATGGATGCAGATCGATTCTTGCATGTGCACAACCGCGCCAGTGGTATGGTGCTTATGGTGCTGAACTGTTGACCCGCAAGTCGCAGGATCGAATCCCGGCAGTTCACGGCGGCCACATTTTCGGTGGACGAGAAATAGTGCGAGACCTGTGTAGTTAGACTTAGGTGCACCTTATGTATAACCCAGGTGGTTTAAATTTTCGGAGACCTTTGGTACGGCGTCTCTGATGATTATAGGACAACTTTGGGACGTTAAACGGAACAATTTTTATTGCAACAATTATAGGTGTACACCCTTCTGCTCTTCAACACCCTCACGAACGGCATAATAACACCCTTATGCCCATTACACCCTTCTCTGAGGGTGTACCAGCAAAGAAAAGGGTGTTACATTCATTCAAAAAGGGTGTAAATCTGTAAACACCCTTTTTACACCCGTAGAGGTGTAAAATTTCACTGTGTAGAGTACGAGAAGGTGTTTCACTCAGTCGAAACAACAGCAGTAATGCAGGCACTACTGAATCAGGACATCGAAGAACGCTACATAAACATACGGGAAGAAATCTACAGTGGATGCACAGCCATCATAAAGGAAGCGGCAGAATCCCGATAAAGAAGGGTGTAAGGCAGGGAGATACAATCTTTCTAGTGCTATTCATCTCGTGTTTACAGGTGGTTTTCAGGACCTTAGCTTGTGAAGAGTTAGGAATAAAAGTTAATAGATAGTATCTTAGCAACCTGCGATTCACTGATGACATTGCCTTGATGAGTAACTCAGGAGATGAATTACAACTAAAGATTACAAAAATGAACATGGAAAGCAGAAAAATAGGTCTGAAAATGAATGTGCACAAAACAAAATGTGCTACAGCCTCGGCCGAAAACAGCACATTGTGATAGGTGGAGAGATGTTGGAAGTTGTAAAGGAATATGTTTACTTAGGACAGGTAGTAACCGCGAAGCCGAACTATGAGAGTGAAGTAGAAGAATGAAAATGGGTTGATCACATTCAGCAAGCATTCTCTAATCATGATTGGTAATCTTCCACTAACCCTCAAGAGAAAGGTATATAACAACTGCATCTTGCGAGTATTTACCTACGGAGCATAAACTTGGAGGCTTAAAAAGTGGGTTGAGCTTAAATTTATGATTGGGTTAGCGAACAAACCAGGGTTCAGTATATCATAGGTGTAATCAAGAAGAAGAAATGGACATAGGCCGGGCACATTGCACGTAGGCAGAATAAACGCTGTTCATTAAGGGTAACTGACTGGATTTCCAGAGAAGGCAAACGTACGAAGGGGAGACAGAAAGTTAGGTGGGTCAAGGAGATTTAAAAGTTTGCAGGTATAACATGGCAACGAAAAGCAGAAAACCGGGTTGATTGGCAGATCACGGGAGATGCCTCTGCCCTGCAGCGGGCGTAGTCAGGCTGATGATGATGACACCTTCAATGTACGACGAGGTTTATATTTAGGTGTTAAGCAAAAAAGTTAGCATGCCAATGTTTCGCTGAAGGCAAAGCACTCGCTTTTTATGCAGATTGCAATTTACTGGTGACACTAGACACACCAATCATGCAATATATGTATAATGTGGTGGTCCACTGCGACTCATGTCAACAGAACCCTAACGAAATTTGCCAAAAGCGTGAGCAATAAGCTTGTTTGCAAGACCGAACATGTACATGGGCTTTTTTGCAAATATTTTGTCTTTTCTAGAGACTTGCCTAAGTATCATGTGCCCTTTCTACGTAATTTCGATGTAATTATTTGAGTGCTTTTTTCTTGCATTGTCATGTAAGCAGCTAGCAAAGAAGTAGAGACCACGAAAGTGTACAGAACTGAACGATTCAACTGGTATAAGCATTCATGTCTGATCACCGACAGCAGATATTGCAGTCACAGCTTTTTTTTCTCTATGTTACTTGGACTACCTGTGCGAGTAGGGAAGTAATGCGATATTCATACCGTCGGTGTCACACAGACACTTCATTGTGATCGCGGTCAGGGCATCTGCGCTAAGCTCGTGCTGTACAGCGCAGGGGCGACAAATTGTTTCGCGCGATCAAAATTTCTCGAGAAAACCAGTATTAGTCACCACTACACGGTCTAAATTAATCCGTATCAATACAGTGCAGCCACGACCACATGCAGCAAGTACCCATGTGACAGCATTCACTAAGGCGCTTCAGAACGCACCACGCATTCAGAACTAACGTCCAGACAGAACAGTCAGCGCTCACGCATCACTATATTCACAAGGAATAATATCGCAATAATACAAACCATCCACAACACAACATATAGGAAGCACTGACACAAACATAACACAGCCAGTGGCGCCTTTACATACCCTCACCACTCCAGCCAGCGCGGGCGCACCGCTAGGGACTAAAGTGCCTAGACACGTTCGCGAAATTTGGTACCTAGGCCGCGCGCGGTTGGGAGAAAAGCACCTAGCGTGAGGCTAGTCTTATTAGTTCACGCCATGGCTCGCCGTGACGCTGCAGTCACCCGGCTGGAACGGTGCTGGAATGTAATGCCGCCTACGGGGAG